>OY660882.1:25275674-25398174 GCA_962446985.1 Xyrichtys novacula | reverse complement strand
AGGAGAATTTCGAAGCTGGTTTCAAGATTGAGGAGGTTTCATTCGATTTTCCTGGTGGTGGTTTATTTGCACTATTTCTGGGAAATTTTATAACTTTATTTCTATTATGCAATCTTTGTAAGATTCTCCGTGCACTGATTTAAGTTTTTTAAAGAGTGTGGTTTCGCCCTGTTTAGCCGTTTTTTCCTCCTGTATCGCCCGCATGTCTGGATGGACACTCATCATTAATGAACCCTGAGACCTTTTCATGAATAAATGTTAATTCAAACAACTCTTTTTATTGTTTGTCCTCTTTGTGGAAATCTACGGTGGCCAAAAATAAGAATGAAACTCTTTTTTGCATCGTAAACTTCTGTTGTGGCTTTTTTTTTTTTTTTTACATCCTTTTTTTTTTTTCAGAGGTGGCAGTTCTCGGCCACCGTAAAAATCAGACCAGCAGAAGTGTAGTCACACACCTTTTTTTTTTTTTTTTAACTTTGAGTGAAATAAAATAAACAGATTAAATAATCAGATAATTGATCAGCTCCGTGTTTTTGCTGTAATATAAATATCATTTTAATCATTGATTAAAACAACTGTGACGTCGTTGGTATCTGTCCAGCCAATACCGTTCAAATATGGTGACTGTAAAAAATAAACAAATGAATAAATAAAACCTTTTTTTTATGAAATGGACAAACAAAAACTGTGAGCAGGTAATTATGTTAAAAATATCTGATTTTTTCCCCCCTTATACCGAAGTGAAGCTGTGGTTTTTATCCACAGGCTGCAGAGAAAACTCTCCGAACTCTCATTGGTCTAAACTGCCCTCTAGTGGACATAAAGAGAACTGCAACACCGGATATTTGTAAAGGGAAGAATGGTTTAAGCAAACTATTTCCGTTTGTTAATTTCACAATACAATACAGAGACGTTTATAAATATGAGCAACTATTTTCGTGTTTCGTCTTTTTTTCCTCTTTTATTGTGAAGGGACAACCGGAAACTATTGTTTTTACTTCATATTGACGGTCATGATGGATAGTTGGCTGTAGTTATCATGTTTGACCACAGGAGGGCAGTAAACGCTCGTTATTTTAGATGAACTCTCTCTATTTTAGCCCTTTGTCTTAATCTTTAACCCCGCGCTTGTTTTTTAAACGGCGGGAAAAACGTTACAGAATTTTAATTTATCGATTAAAAACAGAAAAAATCAGTTTGTTAACTCTGTTTTTAAGTGATGTAGGACTCGCCCAGATGTCGTTTCGCTCTCTCTCCGGTTGTTTGTCCTCTCCCGGACACCGTCCTTCCTGATGTGGGTGTGGTCATTTACACACAGATGACTACACAAATATGGAGACTCTGCTCTAATCGGACTCCTTTAAAGAACTAAAACTGCTTTATAATCGGATTAACATCAGTGAAGCGGAGCTGTGATGTTCTGTCAGGATGGGAAATCTGTTCGGAAAGAAGAAACAAACTCGAGTGACCGAACAGGACCGAGCGGTTCTGGTGAGTCTTAGTGGGTCAGAGAGTCTGTTAGCTTTAGCAGATCTGATCCGGACCGAGATCAGACCGGACTCTAGAGAGGTTCTGATCACAAAACTGAGAGAATTCAACAAACCTGAGGAGCAGGAGTTTATTAAAGTCACAAAAACAGAGAAGTGAGGTTAAAACAGAGAGAGAGAGAGAGTCAGGTTCTCTACAAAAACAGTCAGAGTAGGGGAGACCGGGGTAGGATGAACCAAAGGGTGAGTTCATGTTGAAACATGGATCATCTGACCCCACTCTCCCCTAAACCTGAGTGTTTAAAAGAACCTGTCTGGACTCTAAAGTTAAGCTTAATAATTCACATTAACATGTTTGTTTTATATTTTATCTTTAATTCATTTTTACATCAGTATTAATCCATACAAACTTAAAATCGTCACCTTCCTGTGTATAAATCATCTTTTTAAAACAGATTGTGAACTGAAGACTCTGTCCTTGTATTTCTTAACTCGTATATCTTTGTTGTATTTACTCCTTAAAGCACTTGGATTCACCTCAGTGTCAGAAAAAACTTTTAACTTTAAAATTAAACTATAATTATTTATTGATGATTCTGCAGTTTTTGTTTGTTTGTCTGCAGTTTTTTTCTGCAGTTCCACCAAAGAGTCTAAATAAGGAACCACATGATGATTTTAACAGATTAGTTTGTATAAATTATTGGTTTGTTTGCACATAAATATATATGTAATTTAGTCACGTCTTTGTCGTCGTTGCAGCAACTGAAACAGCAAAGAGATAAACTGAGGCAGTACCAGAAGAAAATCAACCTGCAGCTGGAGAAGGAGCGACTGTTGGCCAAGCAGCTGCTGAAGGATGGAAAGAAAGAGTGAGTGAAATAAGGAGAAAATAATAATCCTGCAATCATGGATTAATCCTCCGAAAACAGCTGAGAGTGTGACAGAGTGAAATCCTCCAACAACCTCCTCCTTATTGATCGTTTGTTGCTCCTAATTTCTCCTCATCTGTCCGTCTCGTAGTAAAGCCCTCCTCCTGCTGAAAAAGAAGCGATACCGGGACCAGCTCCTGGAGAAGGCGGAGAACCAGATCGGGAACCTGGAGCGCCTGGTGAGTGAACGAACATCTACGTGTTTCTGCAGATCTTCAACAAAAACTCACTGACTGTTTCTTTTCTCCTCTTCAGGTCCAGGATCTGGAGTTCGCTCAGATCGAGAAGAAAGTCATCGACGGGCTGAAAGTTGGAAACGATTGTCTGAAGAAAATGCACGAGGTAAAAACGATCTCAGGAGGCTTTTCTTCGTCTCTTCTCTGTTATCGGCTCGTGTTGACGGTTTTCTCTGGCGTTAGGTGATGTCGATCGAAGAGGTGGAGCGGATCATGGATGAAACTCAAGATGCCATCGAGTACCAAAGGGTAGGTCTCCTCCTTCTTCTTCTTCTTCTTCTTCTCGGTATCCTCTGAAGTTCTTGTTGAAGTCTTTGCATTTTCCTCCAATCTGATCTCCACCATGAGTCCATCTCGAGTTTTTCTCTTCCTGCAGCAAATCGACGACATGCTGGCCGGCTCTTTAACTCAGGAGGATGAAGATGCGGTTCTGGCAGAACTGGAGGCCATCACTCAGGTGGGTCTGATTCTGATCTCTGTGGAGATGTTGTTCAACTCCAAGGTTCTTAACAGAAGAGGTTTAGAAGATGTCAGGATGTTCCTGGTCTGGTTTCCTGTCTGATCTGTCCTCCTGAACTCTTCCTCAGGGTGACGTCGATCTTCCTGAAGTTCCTACAGAGGAGCTGCCAGAAGTCCCAGAGGAGAAGGAGAAGAAACCAGGTTTGTTTTCTCAGATTCTCACGGAGATGTGATTCTCAGGAGAACTTATCTTCACATGATAATTACTCTGAAGGAGTTAAAAGGAGCTCCACCTCCAGGAGACATTAGGTGGAGGTTCTCAGAAGTATCGTGGACCTTCAGATCTCACCCCTCTAACTGCTACCTTTCTCGTGTTTCAGAGAAGGAACGTGTCCGGAAGAAGCCGGAGCGTGAGCTGCTCGCCGCGTAGAAAGATGGCTGACCTCCCCCGGCTGACCTCCTGGCTGCTGGACCTCTTCCACGAACCTTCAGTCCGACATAAACCAAGACAAACTCTGACTGGAGAACTCTCACTCCTTCATAGGTCGACCGTACCGACTCAGCAGATTCAGGCCTTCCTCCATTTCATCCAGCAGCTGTTTGTCCACGTCGGCTGAAGGTGGAGGCGTGACGACGATGGTCGTGAAGACCTGTGACATCCGATGATTGTGCCTAACCTTCTCTCTGTATTTACCACCAAATCATTTTATTTTTACTTGGACTTTAATGAAATGAAGTTTTGTTTTAATCTGATTTTCATCCAATCATAATCTGTGTTTATGTTCAGGGTCAGTTCACCAAACGAGTTTTTAATCCGTGAACTTTTCTTCACTCAGTCTTTTTGGTTCCATATTCAGATATTTGTCACCTAGATGTCTAACAGTAAGAACATAGATCTTGGTGCTTAAATTGAGTTCAGCGTCAGTTCTGGTCCTCCATATTAAAGTCAAGCTCCGCCCTTAACGACAGCCCATAATAAGTGACCGCTCAGCTGATGACCTTCAGGGTTTCATATCTTGGCATTTTGTCGACACTCCTCGAACCCTGTTATTGTTTACTTGTTTACTCCGCTGGTTTGCAGTCTGCTCCACCTTTTCATGCTGGTCTCCTCTGTACTGGAAATGATGGTGGTGTTGTTCCACACCTGGAGGTCTTTGCTGCTGCTCTCCCGCCTTGAGTTTTTATGGATGGGTATGAAAGGTGGAGGTGGTGTGCTGTCTCCACCTCAGGTGTCTGATCTCACCATCGTCACTGTTTCTTTACCTGCTTCCTTTTTGGACCTGGGGTTCTTTGCTGCTGCTCTCCCCGCCTTCACTTCCATGTATGGACGTGCAGCAGAGGGGGCGTGTCCTCTCTCTCTGCCCCGGGTGTCAGATTCCACCTGTGTCGTATTTATTGATGCTGATATCCGCTCTGTTCTGGACTCTGAGGTCTTTGCTGCTGCTCTCCCCGCCTCGGCTCAGACAGGTAATTTCAGGAGAGCATTCAGTGTAAGGTCTGCAACCGGGATGTGAAGAAAATGTCTTAAATAAGAGAAAGAAAAAGGCCTTAAAGTAACACGCCTCATTCATCAGATTTTTATTTTCTGTTTTCACCGATCTCCTCTGTAAGGTGTTCGAACTGTCCTGAGAGGAAAGGCTGAAGTCAAGAGAGAAAATAACATTTTATTTTTAATATTTCCTAGAAGACACATAAGATTTCCAAAATTTCTGTCTCATAAAGTTCCCCGTAGTCCCCCACAGCTGTGGAGCTGAGTGACTGATGTTTTGGTGAACTGACCCTGTCCTCGCCGGTTTGTCGAGGCCTCGTCTGACCCAGCCGAGTAATTTGAACTTTCTCTAAAACACGGAGACATTTGCATAAGCGTCTGTTTCGCAAATATTCTCCCAGTGTGACCCCCTTTTGAGCAGCTCAGCTAATCTAATTCTCTGTGGATTAGCTTAGTGTCACTGGAGAAAGGGCTAATCATATCGTCTGTGGGTTTACCTGTGAAGCCCAGACAACACTTCCTAATCTCTCCAAGGTAATAACTCCACACGACCTGCTGGAGCTTTACCCTCCGAGTATTATCTCTACAGACGCCTGTAATTATTTTACTCTGCATATTCTGTTGTAAAGAGCTGAGACTGAGGGCCTACATTAGTCCGGTCTAAGACTGAAGGCCTACATTTGAGGATCTTTGTTTCTAATCTGTGAATCCGTAAACCTTCAGAGAGAAAACTCCTCCGCTCACTAACACTGACAGTCTGACTTGAAATGGTTTGGACATTATTCCTCTCTGTTCTTCTTTTTGCAATAAAAGTGTTTTTATTCTTCTTCTCATTCTGTGCCTTTAAAACTCTTGACTCGGTTTTACCATCTTTGACCACAAGGCGGCGACAAAAGTCCAAAGAAGAGTCTGTGGATGACTCTGCATATTACTGTTCAACACAAGGCAAGAGCGTGGGTGTGTTATAAGACAGTAATAAAGAGTTTTAATAACAAAAAGAAACTATTTAAAGTTTTCTTTTTGATTTCTTTTTACAGAATTACAAGGAGACACACCGTGAAATGATGACAAACCATGACAGGTCAGTATTTAAAGTATAATTAGATTAAAACGTAAAGAAACTCGAGCTTCTTAATGACACTTTCACTAAATTAAATTGTATATTGTTGATAAAAATCTTTATGTTTGGAGTCAGCTGTGAAGTACTTCGCCGTTAAGGATTTTGCTTACAGGACAGAAGTAACTGAATTTGACAGGATTGTATTTTAACGTTTAAGGTCATAAAGTGTCCGATTATATTATTATTATTATTATATATGTCCTGTTATACCGGATCGTATTGAATAATATCGTAACGTAGCTACTACATGATAAAACAGAGGTTGTTATTTTTGACAGTATTGTATTTTAAATGTATTAAAAGTGTCTCATCATATCATATCATGTAACTTATCAGAACGGGATCAAACGTATTTTGACGGGTCATTATCATATCATACTGTAACTTGTTGTGACGTGTCGTTTTGTATGGTATCGTATCATGACGTGACAAATCGTATCGTGTCGTACTGTATTTAATCAAAGTATCAGATTGTAACTTTTTGTATCATATCATGTTGTATCGTATGGTATCACATCATCTCGTATCGTAACGTGAAGTGACCTGATATCGGCAACATATGTATAGCATCGTATCACATCATATTAAATCGTATTGAATTGTAAGGATAGCAGATTCTCATAGTGTTACATGTAGCTATATCATACAGTATTTTTAATGTTTTAGTGAATCATATTGCAGTAAAAAGCACGATAACGTGACTCAAAATATTTGTATCATATCATATTGAATCATATGGTATCATATGGTAGCTTATTGTAATGTATCATAGCTTCTTGTATCGAATCCTATCGTGACATAATGTAACATAACGTGACGTGATGTGGCTTGGTTTAGTGCTATGTATAGTATTGTATTGTATCGTGCCAGATACTGTACGGTACCGTAATGTAACACAACGTATCGTATCATATGGTATTATAAAGATAGCAGATTCTCATGGTGTCACGTTTAGCTATATCATACAGTATTTTATCACCTTGTATTTTATTCCTTTTTTGTTGTTGTTGTTGCACTTAGTTTCATCATACTGAATTATACAGAATCATATCATAATGTTTTAACCCCCTCACAGCGTCCTCTCATATGTAGTACTGAATCATATCATTTCCCTTCGTATGGTTTCACTCTGTCATGATGTATCTTGTTTCTCAGCATCATTTTTGGGATAATCTGATAATCATTGAGAAAATCTCTCTCCAGCCTGATGAGGGTGGACCTGACGTACATGTTTCTGGACTCTTATCTCTCCAACACTCATGAACTCAAACTCTGATCCGTCTCTCATGAAATCTGAAGGTTGGATTTGGAGATTTGGAGCTGAAGAGTCTGTGAACAGTTCGAGCAAAATGACAAAGACACGCAAAAGTGTGGGCGCTCTGAACATCCACATGTTATTTTTATCATAGAGAGAAATATGATAAAATCCTAACAGGTAGGAGAACTCAGTCAACCTCCTCTCTGTTTAATTTTTCACTTCTCTCCTCTGTGGTGATAAT
Source organism: Xyrichtys novacula (assembly GCA_962446985.1). Lineage (NCBI taxonomy): Eukaryota > Metazoa > Chordata > Actinopteri > Labriformes > Labridae > Xyrichtys > Xyrichtys novacula. The sequence continues at coordinate 25,390,955 of OY660882.1, read as the reverse complement.
AACCACTCACACCCTCTGATCTTGTTCTTTTTTCTTCGTATGAGAGCGATGTACAAATGCCAGCAGCGTTTTCAACTGTCTCTCTCTCTCCGTTAACAGATTCTGGGAGCCGCCTCTCCATTGTTCGGGCCTTTTGTGAGACAGAAATAGTCTGAATTGACGCCTTTGTCAGGTTTGTGAAATCAGCCTCGCAGTGATGACCTCTTTTTGACTGGACGGGCTCCACTCTGCTCCTGAATGTGCATTACAAGCTCATCGGCGCTGCGTGGGAGTGTGGGCGACGCACAGACGAGAACCTGAATGTCAGAGCGCTGCTGATGAATCACAGACGTGGATCTGAGGCAGAGAGGACGGTGGTGAGTAGGAAGAATATAAGGGGGATCAATGAAGCTGAATGGACTGTGGGTGTGGGTGTGGGTGTGTGTGCGTGTCGGTGTCCTGCCTACCTGACTACACCTCCTCTGTGAGCTGAATATACTCTCAGGAAGGACTGGATCATGATCAGTGTGGTCATTTCAGCCAATATGACAATCACACAAAATATTGACAAACACAAAAAACAAAACAAAATATTTTGCTGCGCTCTGATTGGTTGTAAGACAGTCCCATCACATGACTGGAGTGGATCTGGTCTGATGATGCCAAACTGGTAATATGGGGCAATATGATGCAACATTACACAACAGAGCAGTATATTATCATACAGGATGATGTAATCCACTGTGATCCTGTTTGATATGATACTAAACAATATAGGAGGACCAACTTCACAAACCCCAGAGACTAACAGGAAACAATATCATACAGCAAAACACAACTCAATATGATAGGATACAATATAAGAGATGATATGATATGAGATATGATATAACATGATATAGTATTATATGATATGATATGAAATTATACGTGCTGATACTGTATGACGTTATAAGATATAATACAGTACAATATGGTTCAACAAAATACAAACTTCATACCAACTTCACAAACACCAGAGACTGACAGGATACAATATCATACAGCGAGACACAATATCATGATATTATCTGATACAACACTATGATACTCTATGATACATCACAACACAACTAAACGTGATATGATGTGATAGGATATGATATGAGATATGATATAATATATGATATAATGTAATATGAGCTATGATATGAGACATGATATAACATGATACGATATATGATATGATAAGCTATATGATCTAAAATGATATGATGTAATATGAGATATAAAATAACATGATACGATATGAGAAATGATATAACATGATATGATTTGATATAATATGATATGGTATGATATGATACATGCTGATACAATATGATACAATATAGTATGATACAGCATGATACAGTTCCATGGTATGATACTTAATGGTACAGTGCAATATGATATAAAATGACATGATAATGTATGATACAAAAGGATATGATATGGTGAATTATCACATGATATGATATTATATGATATATGATAAGATACTATTTGAAATTATATATGCAGTATACTACGATAGGACAAGATATGATATATACAATACCATGGAATATGAGGCAACACTCTTAACTGTTCCTGTATATGATAACGTTCTCTGCAGAATTAATAATAATTACAAATAAATCAAAAAAAGCACATCTCTGTCATTTTATCATACCTTTAGAAATGATGCGATATGATACAATCCAACCCTCTTGATTGTCCTTGTATAGAAATATGTCTCTGTCTCCTCTTCAATATTATTTATAATTAAAAATAAATCAGAGAAATAAATGAGTGAAAGGCTGAGAACACTGTGATGCTGTTCACTCACTTCCTCCACACACATCATTCATGTTCATCACTTTGACTCTGTCCATTAGGATCCTGCAGCTTCCTGTTCTCTCTGACCGGGTCAGGGAGGACCGACCCGGGTCCTCTTTGGTGGATCGGACTCTGTTAGCCCTGAAAAGGTTACTTACATTTGTGAATGCTCCTTTTATATTTATGATTTTCAAGATTAGCCACTGGAAAAAATGACAAAAAGACTTTAGAGAATAAAACAGCTGGCAGAACGTTTTCACATCTTTCAGAAGTGCCCAGAAATCCAGCCACACTGGCAGGAGGTAAGAGCAAATATTTCTGATTGACTATTCTTCTTTATGAGTTTATTTGGCCAACACTGACGCTCACCCATCGGTGAAGGATAAACACTCAAAAAGAGCAGAAACAGGAAAATGGTCGTAATCCAGACGGTGTTTCATTATTATTATTATTATTGTTTAAATCCTGAATGTTTGAATTAAACCGTTTGTTTTTCCAGAGTCTGTGCTCGATAGCTTATGTCTCAGAATGACTATGATTATCAGTCATTATCTTAATTCATTTGTGTTTAATTAAACCTTTAGATGGATGGGGGGGGGGGGGGGTCTGTACATTCAATGATGGAGAGTAATTGTAAGGATTGAATTCCCTCCGAGGAGTTAATCAATAGTCCGGCTGACAGGGGGAACACTGCTGTTTGTACAAACCTGATTGATTCTCATGAACTGTCTGCAGTTCAGGCTCCTCTCCATCTGTTTTAATCAGACGTGACAGTCGAAGTAAACTCGCTCTGAAACATCTCATCTGTTTTATCTCGGTCCGCTCTGCTCAGAGACTCTCCTTCAGATGATCGTGACGACGGGCTCAGATGAGTGGGATTCCCGGCCCACCGTGGTTCTAATGAAATAGGAGAAAATGTGGCAGCATCCCACTCATCCTCAGCAGAGTCCACTCGGAGAGAAGGAGTGGGGCGGCACAGATACAGAGTAAGGTAAACAAAAGCACGAAGCGTGGTTTCACTCCACTCCACGGCTCTTTAAAAACTAAAGCAGGTGAACATCTGACTCTCAGCTTCTCTGTGTGATGATCAAAATGTTACATAAACTAAAAACCACTGAAGAATAAAGGCTGAAGATGATGAAGATGATGAGGATGAGGATGAAGATGATGAAGCCTCCACATGTATTGAATCTGTGTAGTTCTATTATTCTGACCATGGTGGATGAATGGAGGCTGATCCTCTCTGTGTTTATGGATGCTGCTGGGTCAGGTCTTCTCAATGGTTGTAACAGAGGCAGCGGCGTGGGCAGCGTGTGACACACAGGAGGGGGCGTGGCTTATCCTAATGACGTGCTACCTTCAAGGACTCACCAGAAACCGTAAAACCCAGCATCCCATTATCTTGACTGAATCAATTTAATTTAATAAGACATTTTCTCAAGAGGAAGAAAATAATGAGCAAAATTTCAGGAGTCAGAGGTGTTGTTTTTTTTTCTTTCTGGGTTTTTTTTTTTTTTAATTTTATTTAAATCTTTCTAGACTTGAGTCATAAAGTCATCCAGTCGTACAGTATTCTGCATTAATGTTCCCTTTAGTGCAGCACAGTAAGTTTAAATCAAATGATCCTCATTGTAAACTACAGAGTTTGAAGTTTCTTAGCACTGAAAACATGTTATAGAGGTTAGAGCCTTCAGTGTGGCTGCCCCTCCTCTCTGGAACTCTCTCCCCTCTGAGACTGCCAAGCACAGACTCTTGACTCTTTCAAGTCTGCTCTGAAGCGACACTTGTTTATCCAGGCTTTTGGTATTTAGTTTTTTTTTTTTGTTTTTTTTTTTTGTAGTGTGTTGTTAAGCGCCTTGGGTATCCTGAAAGGCGCTATATAAATGTAAGATATTATTATTATTATTATTATTATTATTAGATAATAGGGGTGGGAGAAAAAAATCAATTCACATAAGTATCACGATTTTTGTTTTACGATTTTAAAATTGAATTTTATGCTCAAAAATGTTTTTATTTTTAAATTTTAAGAATAAATCTTAAAAGCTGACTTACATGTGATGTGTATTTTTGGGGTAAATATGGTTCCTGGAATAGTCAGTGGATGATCATAATCATTCAGTTGTTTCGCTGTTTGTTAAAAATGCAGACTGAATATCGAGAAAATTGACAATATCGTAGAATCGCAGTTTAAACCGAATCGGCATCCAAAAAATCGTAGAAGAATCGGATCATCCCAGCCCTGTTAAATAAGAAATAAGCGGGTTAATGTTGGTCAAGCTGTTCAGTTAAGCAGCATTTAAACAGACCAACGGAATTAAAATTACAAATATACTTTATTTGATCTGTTCCAGAGTCAACTTTGACAGTGAAACTATTGACGGTAAGTATTTGTGTATGTGCTTTTTTATCTCTTAATTAATGCTAAATAGGCAGACAATATGAGTTGTGGTGAAATCTGACAAATAGTAATAGTCAGCTTTATATCAGCCGTACATCCCTGTCTGTTTACCTTTATAACCAGTCATTTATCTGCAACAGTTAGTCTTTGTTGTTATTTTTACAGTATTTTATTGTTTTCAGACCAGTTTAATTCACTGATTCAGATCCAGTTTCTCTGTTTGATGATCTTTGTTGGTTTCCATGGTCTGATTCCTCATTCAGATTTCCCACCGTCCGTGAAGGCAGCCCCCCCCCCTCCTGAAGTGAGTCCGCCTCTGCGCTCCAACCAGAGGAACCGACTGACTGAGTGGCTGAGTGAGAGTCTGCGTGGGGAGCCGGTGTGGGTGCAGTGGAGGACTTTCCTATAAAAGCCGGGATCCCACGATCAGACGAGCTCGTCTCTCTCAGTCCCCGTCACAAGAGTCACGAGTCCCGGACTGGACCAGCTGATAGAACCGAACCTTCATACCGCCACAGTCCGTCCGTCCGGAGAAGCAGACCCACCTCACCCAAAGGAAGTCCCGGTCTGTGGTATTTATGACCGAAGCTCCTACAAGGATGTCCCGGACCGACGAGGTGCACCGTATCACGGAGAATGTCTACAAGGTAAGACCGGGGGGTGGAGGGACACCTGCTGCTCCGGGGACGGGGGTGGAGGTCGGGGACGGTGGACAACTTTGACTCGGTTGACCTCTCAGGTTCGGTTGATCGACTTTAGGGTCTCCTCCGGTTCTGGTGTTGGTGCTGAGAGGCGATTAACCGGAGAGGAGAAAGATCGAGAGAATTCCGCGGGAGAGAAACAGTTTGAGGATGAAGGTTCGAAACTGACGACGAGCAGAGAGTTGATTTAACTGAACGGTTAATCGATTGAAGTCGATTAAATATCAAAGTCTTGTAGCAGGTAGAAAATTCAGATATTTTTTCATTTACCCACAAAAAGTCCTGAAATAAATAAAACCGGAAATATTCGATCATCGATGAATTTGTCGCCTCTGGGCTGATCGATCTTTGCGGTCATATCATTCCTGAAGACGTTTAGTTTGACGGTTTAACAGTTTAACGGAGAAGAGAAAGATCGTGAAGATTTAATGGGAGAGAAACAGTTTAAGGCTGGATGAAGGTTTAAACTCGAGTTTGAAATTAACGAGCAGCAGGTGATTTAACTTAAAGGTTAATCGACTGACCGTCAAGTCGATTAATTATCAACTCGGTTTGTAAAATCTTTGACAGACAGAGAATTCTGATGTCTTTAATAAACCCACAAAAAGTCTGAAAACACCAAATGGAGCCGGAAAGATTCGATCAATCAAAGCCGCTGTAATCGATGAATGTCGCCTCTGGACTAATCGATCTGGTCTCATCATTCCTCGAGACGTTCAGTTTGACAGTTTGCCTCCTGGGCTGTTGAGTAAATGAATCAGAAGACTGAAAATTGATTGATTAAAACTGATTATTGATTTTTGAAGACTGTGAAGCATATTTGTCCCCATTGAACCTTAGAAATCTGTGTTTGTCTGCTTCTATACTCGGTGTGAACCTGATGTGTGTGTTCGTGGATGTGTGTGTTCATGGATGTGTGTGTTGGTGGATGTGTGTGTTCATGGATGTGTGTGTTCGTGGATAAACTCGTGTTTATCACTCGTCTGTGATTCACTGAGATTTAAAGAAAATATCGACTTCAGCTCCTCGGCTTCAGATTCATCCCCGGAGATCTTGAGCTCAGACTGATCAGACGTCCTGTTCTTGTTGAAACTTGAGAGGAGGATGGTGAGCGGCGCTCAGGTCGCTCTTTGTTATTTCAGAGACAGGATGGTGGCGTTCCTCTTCAGTTTCACTAGACTCGGGGCCGCTCTCCAGGCCAGGGTGAGGTAGATCTCAGGAGGAAGGCGAGGGTGTTTTTTTTCCACCCTCTCTTCCTCTCCTGCAGATCAGGGCATGTTGTGAGTTTGGAGGTCAGGTCAGCAGGAGTTCAGAGCACCTGTGAAGAAGGTAGGACGGCGTGAGCCCACATGGAAATTACTGTTGAAAAGCCCCGCCACGGGGAAGCTCGCTCTCTCTCTGAAAAGGCTGTTATTAGGGATCAATGGTGCTGAAGGAGCGGGCGCCTGTCACGGCGACTTGTGGGAGGTTTCTTTTGGATCCTTAAGAGCTGAAGCTGGAGAGAGGAGAAAGAGGAGGAGGAGAAAGAGGAGGAGGAGGAGGGAGACAGAATCTGCATTATTGTGAATGGAAGCTGCTGCTGTTGTGTAACAGGACAGAGCTGTGTTTGCAGATGCTGTCTTTGATTTTAGAGGTAGAATTTCATGTTTCCTGACATTTAATGGAGCAAATGATCACCTGGAGAGAAAACAGGGAGATCAGTTGATTCAAAATGAGCAATAATTTCCTCCATGAGGAGAGAGAGGCTGCCAGAGAAGCTCCTGCCAAAGGGTCGAGGAGGAAAATGCCACCGTGCAGAACTGCAGCAGCAGCAGCAGCAGCAGCGGGGTTTCTTTCTGTCATCAGCAGGCTGCATCATTATGGAGTCAGCAGGAGTGAGGAGAGGCAGAGCGCCGCCGCCGCCACCGCCGCTGCCAGTTTGACCCTCTGTTAGAGAGCGGCGCTGGCTGCTGCTGCTGCTGCTGCAGTGGTGGGCCCCTGAGGGTGTGTGTTCGAGCCTCAGAGGGAGCTGTGCTGCTGTGTGAGGCCGTGTTTAAAGGAAACTAACAGGTCTTTATTAATTCATTAAAGGCATGGAGGATGAAGAGACCCAGAGGTGCCAGCTGCCATTATGTAACACTTAAATCTGTTTCTGCACCGAGGAGGAGGGAAGGTAGAGACGGCAAATGTCAGCCATCAGATCATGCAGCATCAACATGGGGATCAGGAACATTAATTACTGAACATAATGTCAGAGTGAAATGTCAAAGAGAGAGAGAGAGAGAGAGCGAGTATACCTCCACTGTTCACCTGAACGCAGCGGAAACACTCAGATCTGTTACTGCATCAGCAGGAAGAGAGACTCTGAACCTACGGCTTAGTTTATTATTATTATTATTATTATTATTATTTAAACGCTACAGGAGTCTTAAAGGGATATTCAGGTGTAAAATTAATTTAGGGTCAAACCCACCGTAACACCGAGTTAGACCCCCCCTCCAGAGATGAATGTTGTCGACCGCTTGCTTCTCTAGTTATACCAACTTTAGTCACGACCGCAGGATAGAAATACAGAGAGACACGCCCCCAACCAAAACGCCACTCTATAGCCACAAATAATGCTCAGAACAGCACCTAACTTCAGAGTTTCCTGAAATTTGCTGATTTCCTCCAAAGACGATGAGTCGTGTCGGTGTCATCATGTCATGTCAGCATCAGTTTTAATAATCAGGCCACCATCAGGATGAGAGGCTGAGAAATCGACCAATCAGGAAAGAGCGAACAGAGACAGACGGAGTAACAGTTATTTATACCAACAAGATATCGACATTTTCCACGACCATAAAAAAACAAGACGTTTAAATGTGAGGATGAACCAACATGAGAAATCAAGATCATACAAGAGTTTGATCAAAACAGTCAAGAAATCAGCTGAAAAACAGGCGGACAAGATTTTATCAGGTGGACAAGATTTCGTATAAGAAAGTCACCATCATTTCTTCATGGAAATACGATCAGACCGAGACGCAGAAGAACTACCGCGTCTGTAAAATGATTAATATGGTGATTATTACTTCAAGGAAATGATAAAGAAATGATCATAAATGTTCTTCCTTGAGCTGCGTAACCCCGCTGTAGTCTGTAATGGACTGGCCTGAGGTCTCTCTACAAACAAGCGTCTGCTGGAAGAGAGTAGGTGAAGTTAGGTGCTGTTCTGAGCATTATTTGTGGCTATAGAGTGGCGTTTTGGTTGGGGGCGTGACTCTCTGTATTTCTATCCTGCGGTCGTTACTAAAGTTGGTATAACTAGAGAAGCAAGCGGTCGACAACATTCATCTCTGGAGGGGGGGTCTGAATCCTAAACTGGACATCTAGATCTCCCTCTCAGTTCATCCATGTGTCTGTTTAACGTTCTTCTTTATGGTGACACTTCAGTTCTCTGGTGTTTCAGTCACTCGTCTGCGATGGTTTCAGGCTGCAGAGGTATTTTCACTTCGATTATTTATTCCTCCGTTTTTGTCTCCATCTGAACTCGCAGTGACCTCCCTCTCTCCCTCTCTCTCTCTCTCTCCCTCTCCCTCCCTCTCTCTCTCTCTCTCTCTCTCTCTCTCTCTCTCTCTCTCTCTCTCCCTCTCTCTCTCTCTCTCCTCATGCTGTTTGTTGTTTTAGTTTTATGAGCTGCCTGAACACAATAACTGGAGTCAACACTGAAGCACTGAAGCTGTAACCCTGCCGCTCTGTCGCCTAACAGGAGCCGCTGCCTCATGTAATTTCTGGATGAGTCACCCTGACAGATCTGTGTGTGTGTGTGTGGGCAGTGTCTCACGACTGTGTTCTGATGGTGGTGATGAGTAGGCCTCGCCTGTTTGTTTGTCAGCAGCCCTACTGTAGGACGGTGGTGTGGCTCTCGCTGTGTCAGGGTGTGGACTGTGAAGAGCTCTGGTGTGTTCGCTGCCTGCTGACAGTGTGGGTAAACCGCCTTTCCTCAGGTTGTTGTGGTTGCTGAACAAGCACCATCTGTATGTTTGCTCAGGAGTGTATTCAGCCGAGCGTTGTAATCCCAGCAGCGCCGCAGGCTGCGTTTGTTGAATGAAGCTGGAGTGTCAGGGCGAGGCTGTGTTTGATGTGATGGAAGGAGCGGATTAAAGCCAGATCAGCCGGACCATTGATTGATTACCCGCTTTTCTTTGTGTAAATAAATTCACAGGAAAATCAATCAATCAAATCAGATCACGGGACATGCCGGGGAGGGGTCCATTTAGAAGATTTGAAGCAGCCCCCTCCCCTGATAAATAAGACGCTTCAGTCTTTAGTGAGCCCAACATCTCCCCGTCCAGACCTCTGAAGTCGACTGTATTATGTAACAGCTTCATGTTGCCTACACAGCTGACTGAACGGAACAAGGAACATAAATATGCAAAAGCTCATATTTGCAGAGGACTCATCTTCAGCTGCAGCTCCAGGCTTTAAAAATGAAATATAATCATCATCTGTTCAGAGAGACGTCAGGCTGGGAGCAGGACCAGGACTTTGTAAGAGTCCATCAGTTCAATAAGAGGTCGATTAAACAAATTTCAGGACAGCTCGACCCCGACATTAGAAGAAATGACTGTATGATGTTTACAAGACGTCAGAGAAGAGTCTCAAACTTCCAGATCCAGTTTTTACAAAACAATGATATCTTGTTGTAGTCCAGGGTACGATATTATATCAGCCTGAGTTTGAGTGGAAGGTTAGCATTCAGGAAAGAGTACAGGTCAAGACTTTAGTACCGTATTTTCTGGACTATAAGTCACACCAGACAAAAAAACTCATAATGAAGAAGAAAAAACGATTTATTTTACAAAATCCAAGACCAAAAAACATTTTATTTTGACAGGTTAGTTATAATAATAATAATAGATCAGGCTGAATAAGTGTACGGTATGTTAATGTAACAGGTTGATGTTTATTCAGCTACATGAAGCAGAAACAGTGAACTCCATAGATGTCCGGTATGTTAACGTTTCATATTAACACTTATTCAGATAATTGTAAAGAACATAAAACAAGTTTACCAAACTCTCGATCTCACTCCAAATCACCAAATCCATCAAATTCCTCATCCTTGGTGTCACTTCTGAACAACTAGAGCGCCCTCTAGCAGCTGTCAGCGTGAAAAGAACAAACATGAAATAATGTATTCTAATATACAAGTCGCACCTGAGTATAAGTCACAAATCCAACCAAACTATGAAAAAAGTGCGATTTATAGTCCAGAAAATACGATAAGTAATCCAGTTATTGTCGCCCACCCTGAAAATTCTGGGAAATTTTCAGATATAAGAATTAAGGCTGTCAAACGGTTAATCTTTTAAAATCACGATTAATCGCAGAATCTTTGTAGTTAACTGCGATTAATCTCAGTTTGAATTGCATGTTTAAAACTCTGTTATTTTGCATTTCAAGGCAGTTTTGAGACCATAATGTCAAGTTTTTTTGTCATAATTGGGAACCAAACGAACACAAAGAAAGAATTTCCTTTTTGATCGTTTGTGTTCGTAAAAAAAAAGCAGCATGTAGAACAACTTAAGACGATGTCTACGTCAAATACAAATACGTTTCTTAGATTAAAAAAGTCCCATGTTGACCCACTTGTCTACTTCAGTTTAAACAAAAAGCTTCAGTGTGGCTGTGAAACCTTGACTTCGGAGGTTGAAAACAACTTCCAAATATAAAACAGAGCTCTGACAACTGCAGCTCCAAATGTGCGTTTAGATCGAGCATTTATAGACAGACATCGTCATGTTTTCCTCTAAACGTCTTTTCTCCTGCAGGATTATCATCTGTGTGGGTCTGTGTTCCTGCAGCTCTCTGAACCCTCTTCCTCATATCCTCAAACTCATTTGCATAAACAGTCGATTTACTGTCTCAGCAGCACAATCGAAGGTGTAAACTGTCAATCACTCTGAGAGACGACAGGAATACACTTTAATTATTTGTATCAGTGTCATCGAGGGACATCCTGCAGTGACTGGAACCATAAACTGACATCGTAAATACTGTCGAGTCCGACCTGAGTGTGTGTGTGTGTGTGTGTGTAATGCTGCTGAACACTTTATCCCCACAGTCCGAAGTACAATCTGTTTAGCCTTTCTTCCATTTTTAAGAGCCTTTTCATTTCTGGGACAAAAACAGGCTCAGACTGAACATGAACCGTTCCTCTCAGAGTCGTTCAGGTCGATGTTCTGACTTCATCAGGTGATGTTGGAGGGTGATCAGTCTCCTCACAGTTATTGTGTGTCGGTTGTGTGTCGGTTGTGTGTCGGTTGTGTGTTGTTACGGCAGACTGAGGATGGAGGATTTCTCTCTGTTCCTGTTTTTCTTTCTCACAAAGATTCCCCGTTCATTCTGTCACGTGCAGCAGCCTCAGCAGATCGAAGCGCTCTGATTCCCTCGTCTTTGCTCGTCTTCGAGGTTGTTTGAGGTGAAACCGAGCATCCAGCCTCTGTGCTCATGTGGTAGGAAGCATGACAAATCCAAATGCTCTCGTCAGGCAGGATTGCTCCCGTGTGATTGTTTCAAACCGGTGATTTCTCCTCTCTGATTAGTCACGCTGCTTTCACCTCCTTTGTCTCTGCTCGCCGTTACATCGCCGGCTTTGTGCCGGGTTCCCTGGAGAAAACTCTTCCTCTTCCTCTTCCTCCTCAGGCTCCAGGCTGATGCTCCAGCTTCATGCCTTGTTACTGATCTTCGACAGCAGCAGGGTTTTTTCGAGCGTCATTGTGACGCTGAATGTCGGTGTCTGTCGGGGGTGGACTGTGTTATGTAAGAGGGCAGATGTGCAGGCATGTTTCAGCCGTGGACTTTAACATGCATCAAACATGGAAGTGTGGAGACTCGAACCTTCTTAAAGCTCACTGCTGTGGACGAACTCGAGTCTCTCAGCTGATATCAGAAAATATCAAAGTGAAGAAGAAAACTACAGAGAGTGTTTGCTTTAGTGTTGTCATGACGCCAAAATCTGGACCTGGATATGGAGAGAGACTTAAAATACATGAAACATGACAGTCAGTTTGTTTACAGTCTCAGTTTAATCGACTAAACTCATACAGGTCGGTGTCAGACGTCAGAAGTGTCTACAACTGCTGCTGGGCATTTTGGAGAAACAAGAAGATGGAGCATCGTACAGCGTTGTTTTTGTCCGACATGATGGACGCGCTACTTTTTCTAAAGAGGAGACCAACGCTACTCCTCTACTCTGGGGTTACGGGGTTACGGGGGCGTGGCGCACACTCACATGCATGGTCCGATCATAGTCCGACTACGCTGGTTACATGGTAGAGAAAATCGAATTCCAGTCTCATTATCTGGGTGTTTTAATCAGAGTTCTCAAACTCTGATTAAAGTCGGACTAAAGTGTTTACATGACCTTCAGTTGTCCGGTCTTAATCGGAATAAGGCGATAATTCGGTTTTCCTGAGTGTCATGGAAACGGACTGACTGAAAAAACACCAGCCTGATACTTGATACCAAACAGACCAGAGAATTCAGTCAGGATCAGAGTTTTTAGTTTATGACTCTTAGTTTGGTGAGACCTGGTTGTCTGTATCTGAGATACTCGGCGAGGTTCGAAGTGTTTCATCTCAGCATCTTTTGCGCCCGGTTTAATGAGATGACTCACTTTTTTTGATGACTCGCTTTGGTGGTCATGATCCGACAGAGGCATTGCTTTTCTTTCTGTCAGCTGAAGCCGAGGTTCAGGATGTATGAATGTGAATAACTAGCGGGAGTTTTGACAGTCTGACAAGCCCCTCCCTGCTGATACTGCCACCCTGTGGAGAGGCGAGGAACAACATTTCATCCCCTCAGTCTTGAAAATACTACTTCCTCAGTCGCTTACATCAGCGCAACGTTGAACCATTTCAGTTACATGAAATCTCAAATGTGTAGACTTCTGAGGTCGCTGAGCTGAGAGATAATATTCCCGTCGTAGAAGGACGGGAATATCAATGTACCATACAACACTAGTCAGTGCCACTTTTATGGTTATTAAGTGTTATATAAGGTGACTACAGCGTGAGATCCAGTGATCCAGATCCATGGTTTAGACCTGATGAGTCCTCTTCTGTGATCTGTGTGTGTGAACCAAATCTAAAGATGAAGATGTGAAGATCCTCGTCTGTCTGCAGCTGCAGGGCCGGACACTCGATCTGTGTTTCCATCTCTGCTCTGTTACTCCACGGCCTTTATAGCTGTCACCCAACATAACTGCTGGCATCTGCTGCGTGTTTGCAGTCCGTCAGCAGCCTTTAGCACATCTGTAAGTTATCTAACCGGAGCTGGGAGCAGAGGGAGAGAGGAGAGGAGAGATGGAGGCTGTCAGGGAGGGAGCAGGAGGTTGGCCCAGGATGAAAGGAAACTTACTAGGACGGATCTCCAAAGAGAGGCAGAGGATGATGCAGAATAAAGACGAGTGGAGCGAGGAGATCAGAGTGTGCATCCACTCATGACATTAGAAGAGCAGGACTGGACTACGGCAGACAGAGAGGTTTAAGTCAGGCGAGCGGCGTTCAGGTGTGAAACGCTCTTCATCAAACATACACGTGTCGGTGCGAACATACGCTCTTCGACGTCTGTGTCATGAAAAATGAAAAACAGGTCGTTGATTCCAAACGAGATGCGTCACTCTGAGGCGGCGGTGATGATGGTTACCTTTGCTCGCTCTCGCCTCGCCCACCTCCCCATCAGCTCTCCTGTGGTATGAGCAGGACGTGAGGCGAATAGAGATGGGGTGTCCTTTCATGGTGGGGGGGGGGGGGGATTCCAGCGCTTCCATATATGGCGGCGGAAGTGCCCCCCCCTCCCTCCTGCCTCCTCCTAAAGCTGCATCTGTGGAATGGAGGGCGCTGACTCTGCCGCTGCTCGCTGATAAGAGCTCATCTGAAAGGGAAATTGGCTAAGTTCACACACACTCACACACACACATTCACACACACACACTCACACACACACACACACACACACACAGCAGATAGAGGGTGAATTTCCTCCTCCTGAGGGCGTCGGAGCAGTGCGGCTTTAGCGTGCCGATTGTCACACTGACTGAGCAGAAGCAAATAATGTCCAAACAGAATAATGAGGGAGAGCAGCAGCAGAACACTAATGGACATAATACATACATCAGCTTATCACTCACACACTCATGCACCAGTGATCCTCACGGCTTCTTCCACATTAACACTAATGGACTTCATAGATTCACAGCTGAGCGTGTTTGTTTTTGGGGTTAGCGTGCAGCTGACAGTGAAGTCCATCGATTGTTCTGCTGTGGAGCTGAGAAGATGAATTTTCATGAATACGTATGAAATCATCTCATCCACAGACAGACCTGAATATTCACATGAGGAGGTGTAATTATACGTTTTTGTATTATAAGGATTATTGTGGATTATAAACCTTTAAAACAAAAACATACGAGCACAGAAAAAAACACACTGACATGTTATCAAACTTTAAAAACAGAAATAAGTCTGAGCAGGATCTGAAAACTTAAAGGAACATTCTGGTGTAAAACTAATTTAGGGTCAAACCCACCATAACACCAAGTTAGACCCCCCCTCCAGAGATGAATGTTGTCGACCGCTTCCTTCTCTAGTTATACCAACTTTAGTAACGACCGCAGGATAGAAATACAGAGAGCCACGCCCTCAACCAAAACGCCACTCTATAGCCACAAATAATGCTCAGAACAGCACCTAGATATCGACATTTTCCAACGACCATAAAATCCTGAAAACAAGACGTTTAAATGTGACGATGAACCAACATGAGAAATCAAGATCATAAAAGAGTTTGATCAAAACAGTCAAGAAATCAGCTGAAAAACAGGCGGACAAGATATTATCAGGTGGACAAGATTTCGTATAAGAAAGTCACGATCATGGAAATACAATCAGACCGAGATGCTAAAGCAGAAGAACTACCGCGTCTGTAAAATGATTATTATGGTGATTATTACTTCAAGGAAATGATAAAGAAATGATCATAAATGTTCTTCCTTGAGCTGCGGCACCCCGCTGTAGTCCGTAATGGACTGGCCTGAGGTCTCTCTACAAACAAGCGTCTAACTTGGTGTTACGGTGGGTTTGACCCTAAATTAATTTTACGCTGGAATGTCCCTTTAACATGTTTATATGTTAACAGAAACACTCATAACTGAGCCAACAGTCCTCTGTTATAGTCAAACATCTATCTTTACAGGCATTAAAATCCTCCTTATTGAATGTGTTTGGTTTAAATCCCAGTATGTGTGTCAGTTCAAAGGACAGTATCTGAAGTGTAGATACCTTCTCGTGTTTAAGCTCTTAAGAAATTAAGCAGATTCAGAGTCTTACATACCGGGTTAACTTAAACCTCTTCTGTGAAGAAAGAATCGGACAAACCTGTTGGAGCTGAACCACAGATGTTCGGTCTAAAAGCAGAAACGTTCTCAAACTTAGTAAACAAATGTATTCCTCCTCCCTCTGATGATTCCTCATACAGCAGAGACGTTTGTTTGTATCTGTGCGGAGCTGCAGGGCTGCCTGCAGGCCTGTGACAACCGTCTGCTCTCCTCTAAGAAACTGTGAATGAAGAGATGAACCGTCTCCTCAAACTTCACAGATCTGAAAATCCTCCAAGTATATAAACATCAGCTCTCATTTAGTCTGGATCGGATATTTGAATTTAACGTTTTCCTTTAAAATATGGATGAATTCTCGACTGTCAGACTGATGTATGTGACATGAGGACAGGAGAGACGTTCACGGTTCGGCTGATTGGAAGGTTTCCATCCGAGGAAACGACAATGAAAACAGACGACGTGTTTGTCGAGAGACTTGTCTGATAAAAACGGCAGAAGGAGACAGGGAGACGTGTGAAACGTGAACAAGCTGGAGCTGAACGACCGTGTGATAAAACACACACACAAACACACACACACACGTATATGTAGAGTACATGCTGGGAACAGGTCATTCAGTCAGCAAATTTAATGTATTATTAAACTGTTACCCAGGATTTCCACCAAATCTGGAATGACAGGGATTTTCGCCGTACGCCAATTTCTACCAGATCAGTTAGTGAGGCAAATTTCTAGTGGATTACGGACAGCAGGAATCACAAGAACTCACAAAAACCTGCAAATTCACGCGTATGTGGAAATCCATAAAACTGCAGTACCCAAAGTGTCCACTTGGGGATGTCTCCAAAAGCAAAACAAGCCCATAGGAGCCCATATGAACTGTCAGAATTTTAAAGTCTGTCAGATAATTAAAGGATTTGATCAAAAAAAACATTTAGTCCCTTTAATCTTTGATATAAAATGTCCTTTTTAACAACCAAACATGAGTTTATATTTTATTGTCATTCAGATCTATGTCTCCTCTCTCCTCTCTCCTCCTCCGACTTTTCGATTTATTCCAATTATAAAACATTTTGTCTTTTAATCATTTTTTTCAGTTACGTTTGTTATGATGATGATAAGACTGGAACATATTGTACCGCCCCTCCAAAAACCAATATTTAACATCACTCAGCCTACAGCCATTTTAATACAATCTGTAAAAAATCCACTTTTGAATTGAATCCAAACCAGACGAGCTCCGACTTCGATACGATCCGTGTTTTTATCTTGAATATAAGAGTTTCTAAAAATAGTCCTGAGTCTGTGTTTGTTCAGACCTCAGGTTCCTGCCGTTTGATTGAAAACATCATGCAGGACCACAAATTGCTTCTGTAGTGTTGGAGTGTGTGAGTGATGAGTGTTTACACAGCGGCTGACACTGCGGCGCCGTGAGAGATGGGAGGACGGCGGCGAGTTATGAAGACGACACACACAAACACTCATAAACACACACACACACGGGGGGACACACACTAAAACTTGAAAACAACAGGTCACCTTGACTTGTGAGAGGAGGCCAAACACACCTGAGCGCCACATGGGCCCGACTTGTTTCCAAGGCGACCACCTAGAGTAAATGACCTTTCCTGAGGATGTGTGTGTGTGTGTGTGTGTGTGTGTGTGTCGGGTTAACCTTCATATTCCAGCCGGTCCTCACACACACAGACACACACAGACACACACAGACAGGGATAAACAGCAGAGGGACCTGAGGGTGAACTGTACTTATCACCACAGACTCTGTTGACTCTGGGCTGATAGCCGTGATGGTTCGAGGGCGGAGATCCTCCAGGATCCTCCGTTTGTTTCCTCTAAGGGATCAAACTTCCTGTTCGCCTTTTTCTTGAAGATCCTGTGAGCAGCTAACCCCCAATTTTCACTTTTCCGGAATGGCTCAGATCCGGAACGGCGGCAATTTTCGCTGTCCGCCAATTCCTACATTGGTGAGGCAAATTGACACGTTAACTTGAATGGTTACGATCAGCTACGATCGGAGGATACGACCTTTTAGGAGACGATCAGGATGAAGGTGGACGTTGGGGATGAGGGTTTGTGTTGACTTTGGCGCCCCCTGTGGACAACATTGTAGCTTTTATCTCTTTGCCTATCTTTGCATTAATATGTATAACTTTCAGGGTTTTTTTGGGGGTCTTCATCAGAGAAGACAGAAATACGAATGCTTATAGGTTCAATTCTCTAAATTAACTGTTGCAGGTTTTTCTGTCTTGGCGTCTCAAATTTGATCGTCTGTGTTTAATTATCTTCACTGCTTTCCTGAGACAGAGATACCTGGTTTCTGATTGGTCTTTTACAGATCAGTTGATCATAGATCGGTCAGTAGAGCAGAACAAAGATGGCAGTCCACCGTTAGCATAATAATACTTCAATCAGTGACGATTACTTTAAGATTTAAAGTATTGGATCCAAGTCCAGTGATCTTTTCTGGGGGATGGAGAGGACCATGAATGTTGCAGAAACAAGGAGGAAAGCTGCCGGTCTCACAAAATGAGTAGATTTTACTCCAGTCAGTCAGCAACTCGAGCTCCTGATGCTTAACCTGTTTTTGATTCCAAGGAAACAGTGAAAGTAAAGAATGAGGATTGAGAGCGTAAGGAAACTGAACTGACTGCTTTAATAACACAGATAATAGATCCAGTCCAGCGCTCTAGGTCAGTTACCTCTGTGTTTGGGGTCTCTGTCTGTCTCTGAGTTCACCTGACACGCCTCTGTCCCCGCCCCCCTGCTGGGTCTGCCAGGTCCCTTCAAGCCGGTTAATCTGCTTGGCAGCGAGCGGCGCAGCGGGTCCTAATGGTGCCACACGGTTGGCTCGACTTTACAGTAATTTACGCCCCAACATGATATGAACCTGCTGCTGTTTATGTCGGCTCTGACTCACGCTCACACACACACACACACACACACACACACACACACACGTACACGTCTCCTGCCTCCTCAGCCACACGCTGGCACGCTCACAGTCTTCTCCATCCACACAGACGGCCCTCACTCCACCATGTTGGCAGAGGCAGCGAGGTCACGTTGTTCTTGATTGTGTTTGTTTGCTTCGCTTCGTTCTCTGGAGTGTTTTCGCTCAGAGTGGGTTCACCTGTGTGGGAAGCACATTTGCTCAAGTAAGCCCACTCTAACGCTGTAACTGCACTTTATTTCTGCAGTTTATTTGGACAGATGAAACTTTTCACATGTCTGGATTTACAGACCCAGATTGGATCCTGTTTTTGGAAGTCAGTCACTTTGGAGTTCCCCCAGTTTTAGAGGGGGCTGGTTCTGCTTCGTTACCCATGAACAGACGCTGGTCTTATTTTCACCACGACTGTCCTTCTCTCTTCTCTATCCTTTCCTAGAAAAAGGCACAATACTCCCAGAATCCCCTCTAATCTGGACTCTGAACATCTCTCTCTTTTTTTAAATGTTAAAGACTAAAACTAATAAAACTTAAAGATTACCACCAGGGCTGCAAAGGGGCAGAAAATTTCCAGTAAATTTCCAGAAACTTTTCATGGGAAGTTAAACTGGGGAATTTTGGAAATTGGAAATTTTCCATAGGAATTTATGGGAATTAGCTGTAAACTGGGGGTAAATTATACAAACTGTATCATCTCCGAACACAAATGTAAGTACTTTTGTTTTTTCATAAGCAGACATCCATGCAAAATAATAGGATTAATGGCATGAACAGAAATATAATCGGCTTAACAACTGGAATGATCTTCCAAATATTTAATAATTGATGTCTAAATGATTGTTTGGTGACAGAAAACCGTCTGTCAGGAGTCTGAAGAAACATATTTGAGGTCGCTACCACCACCAATAAGCTCGCCCCTTAAATGGTCAATAAAATAAAAAATAACTTACATTTAGCACATATGTAAATTTATTTTTGACAAGTTAAATATTAATACTATTATAGATCATATTTACTCCATGATATTATCCAAACGTACTTGTCTTATATAGTCGGTGGGCTCACATGTCATGTGCTTTGGGACAACCTTCGATTTTGTAAATTTCAGATTTATTTCTCTTAATTCCCATGAAAAGTTTCCAACTTTGAAAATTCCCGCTCTGTTATGTTTGATGTACACAGAAATGTCCTACCAGCCCACCCTGAGAAGGTCAGTGTCCTAATCTGGCTTCTCCAGTCCAGTTCACCGGGTTAATATCAAATAAAGTTCCTGTCCTTCATCCTCTTCATAGTCTTCTTCATAAATTCATTACATTTCGCAGAGTTCGGATTATTTCCGTCTTTCATTGAGCAGTTTTTCCCATCGGTGCGTTGGCGTCATCATCAGCGCCTGTTTTTGATTGGTGTTTGAATCCGTTTCCACCTTGACTTCAACCTCACAGGTTTCTCTGCCGTTCTTGTATTAATCGGCGGTTTGACCTCTGTCTCTGTCTCACATCACTCACCTGTGGATGATTTCTATGTGCTGTTCGGTTGCTATGATGGATCCATTAACCCCGGCGTTAAGGTCAGACTCTCACTTGTTTAAGTGTTATGGTCGTGATGGTGCTGAAGGAGAAATGTCTGTTTTATAAAGAAATTCATGAAACTGATGAGAACAAAAGAGTATTTTAGATGTTTGCTTCTCCAGACTGACCGTCTTTGTTATAACGAAGGGTTAACTCGAACCTCTGTCACTGATATCAGTCTGATGGTTCTCATCAGACTAACATGTCGTTCATTCTCTTAAACAAGAAGTTAATTTAGGAAAGAGCGACTTTTTTCTCTCAGTGTCGTCATGGCGACACACGAATTCTGCTTCCAGTTCTGCTAACAAAGTGACTTTAACACCAGAGAAGAAATCCTCATTACAATAAGATAATGAGCGTTTACTGTTTTCCTTTACAACAGAGCTGCATGACACCAGACAGACGGAGACTAAAGAAACTCTGGTTTAGGAAACTACTGTTGGCTTTAGCCTCAGTCAGTCCGTTTCCATGACAATCGAGGAAACCGAATCATCGCCTTACTCCGATTAAGACCGGACAACTGAAGGTCATGTAAACATCTTAGTCCGACTATAATCAGAGTTTGAGAACTCTGATGAAGACACCCAGATAATGCGATTGGAATTCTGAAAAGACCCATATCGCCCCCTAGTGTTGGGGAGGAGGACACGTTCACGTCAATAATTCAGTTTTCTCAGCTGCATGTAAACGAGGAAAGAAGTCTCCCCGTCCCAGCAGCAGCCTGGTGTCTCTCTAACATCAGTCTGGTCCTTCTCAAGGTTTCTGCCTGTTAAAAGTTTTTCCTCACCACTGTCACTCATGTTTGATGAGATGGGCCAAATCCCATCTTAGGTTGGGTCTTGA
The DNA here is from genome assembly GCA_962446985.1 of Xyrichtys novacula. Classification (NCBI taxonomy): domain Eukaryota; kingdom Metazoa; phylum Chordata; class Actinopteri; order Labriformes; family Labridae; genus Xyrichtys; species Xyrichtys novacula. The sequence continues at coordinate 25,370,293 of OY660882.1, read as the reverse complement.
TCAAACAGTGAGCGTGGTCTGGACCTGCTCTTGTCATTTGGAAAGCGTCTTGGATTGACGACGGGTGTGAATTCGTGCTATATAAATAAAATCTGATTTGATTTAAAGTCCGATTCAGCGAGAAAAAACGCATGATGAGCTCAGTCCGATTAAGCTGTTCATGTAAACACACTGAGTGTTTGAGGAGTTTGATCCTCCTGTGATGAAGATGAAGATCTAAACTGAGAGTTCAGTCAGGACCAGGATCGACAAAGCGTTCCCCACGTCTGCTAAAACTGAGTGGTTAAGTTAGTCTTTCTGTCCTCAGAGCTTTAGTCATGGAGCTGACACTCTGAAACTGCTCTTCTAAAGCCTGTAGACTCACTGACTGCTCATACGGTCGCTGGGCTGACAGTCTTTGTAGCTCCGATCTGAAGCCTGTGGACGTGGCTCCCCGTCAAACTCTGAAGGATTCAATAGATTCCCCAGAGGAGGACTCTCCTGGGTGGATCACAAGCTGCTTCAACAGACAAAAGAGTGAAGTCTCCACACACACACACACACACACGCACACGCACACACACACACAAACAATCACAGGCTGAAAACCTCGGCTCCCATGGAGAAACTGATGCTACACGGCAGCAGGTCCTGCCAACACAGAGCACTCTGAAAACACACACACACACACACACACACACACACACAGGTATTTACTGACACATTCTGGGTTCTATTCCAGAGTTGTCCTGTCACACACAGACACACTTTTTTGTCTCAAATCCGGGGTGAACATCTGCCGAACACTCCTCCTTCTCAGAGAAGTGGAGAAGCTTGTTTTCTCCTCCTGCAGATAAATATTTCAGCTGCTTACCTGCCAGACAACATGTCAGCCTGAGTGTGTGTGTGTGTGTGTGTGTGTGTGTGTGTGTGTGTGTGTGTGTGTGTGTGTGTGTGTGTGTGTGTGTGTGAACAGCATGGATGTTATTGTTCCTCCAACGCTCCACATCACCCGTCAGGTTTCTTTCTGCACGCCTTGGATTGACTTTCTAATTCTCTGTTCAGGTTCAGACCACAAACCTCGAGTCTCAGCTGATCCTTAGGTCCTCAGAGAAGATTTCCAGTGAAGTCTGAGTCTCCGTGAGTCCAAGTCCCTGTTCTTAGAGGACTTCTTAAACACAGCCTCAGAACAGTGTGGGACGTCTTGGATGTCCCCGGTCCTGTTGGCGTGAACAGAGAGTGAAATTATCGATGAAGAGACTTTGCATAAATGTGGAGTGTTTTTAGAAATCTCTTTATCCCAGAGTGGAGCTGTGATGGTGTAAACAGACAGGTACTCTTGTTTTGGCTGGAGTGGGACAAAGTGAGGAGGACTGTAACCTCCATTCCTGCCAATCATGCCCTTCAGTCTCCTCTCTGCCTCTGATCTAGGACAACAACAACAGTGGCGAGGATTGGCGAATGTTGGCATTAGTGTCGAGGGAGAACAGAGAGATGGTTTAGAAATGGTGGTTACTGGAGCGGCTTTAGAATCTGAAGAGTGGACGCATGATGGAAAGACAGAAATTCAAGCCAGAGCGAAAGACTGAAGGAAGTGTTGGAGTCCGACTTTACCGCCGACTTCAGGAGAGGAATCACTGAAGGACCTGAAACTAAAGAGATTTTTACATGTTCAGAAAATCAAGTGTTGAAATGTTAGATGAGAGTGTCACATGGGCAAAGTTCCAATAAGCTGATCCCCTTCATAAAAAAAGGAACATCATTATGTGGCAACAGTGAAGGAGGCTTCTAGAATGTTGGGTAGTGATGTGAAGATCAGTTCTTTTGACTGAATCTTTAGAATCGGTTCATTAAAACGATTTGTTCAAAAGATTCGTTCACTGTATAAGTCAGTGTTTCAGAGCCCCGCCCTGCCGCTGCAGTACACCAGTGAGTGACACAACGGCGAGTTCGTTCATTAGCCCCTCCCCTCCCCTGCTGCTGATGTCACAGTGTCGTTCACCGAGTGACTCATGTCGTTCATGAAAACTTTCGGAAAAGTGGCGAGATTAAAACTAAATAAAGATGTCAGCTGTAGCGAGGATTCAGATACTTTAAAGATATTAAATATCGTATTTCTTTAAATCGTCTGAAATTAAATCTTCTTACAGGAAAGTTTAAACACGTTTAAAGGATCACAGCTGAACTCAACTGAACTGAGAAAGGAACCAATCAGGTCTCAGAGTGATTCAGTTCACCTCGTTCACTCAGCAGTTCAGTTCTTTTGAATGAATCGTTCATGAACGACACATCACTAAGGCTGGGGCTGGGTTCTGGAATGATGGGGGGAGGGGCTTCAATGACAGTAAAAGAAGGTTCTAGAACTCTGGGCTCCAGAATGCGGTGACCACCTGTTTGAAAGTGAGTAAAAAAGAAAGAATCGTTGATCATCATTAAGTCCAAGTCTGAGTCATCAGCAGAGTCAGAATCTTTGACTCGTGAGCGCCGACGCTCCTCAAACAAACACGACTTTATGATCCATCTGTGACTTTAGTTGAATAATTGTTCATTTTCAACTTTAAATGTCAGAAAGGAGTAAAAAACGCTCACAGAGACATTTGCAGGCAGCAGCTGAAGATCTGATGATCTAAACTGTCCTCACATTACAGCTGGTGACAGATCTGCCTGATCAATGATTCATCCTTCCTATTGTAGTAATAAATAAATCAAACCCATTACTGACGGATCATATTAACGCTGTTTAATCAGAGCGCTTCTGTAAACCTGTTAACCTGGAGACTGCAGAGGTGGTTTCTCCTTCACGCCGCTGACTTTGGTTTTATGTAACGTCGAACTCTTCCTCTTCAAACTTGAACTTTATGTCTAAAATTCGGAGCAGCGATCCGCCTCACGGTTGATTAGAAAGTGTGAAGTAATTATCTTGGCATTTAGTCACCACATTAAAAAACGCCGCCTCCTCTGGGACACTGAGAAACATCGTTAGCGTCCTCATCTGTGAGTCGATCAGTAAACAGGAAACAGTCTCTTCATCTGGATGAACGTTTGAACAAACGCTGAACTCGACCTGTTTTTATCTCGCCGTCTTTGTTTGCTTCTTTGTTTCTGTTTGGCTCCCAGATAACGCCGCAGATGAAGCACAATCACGGGATCGTTTCCTAAAACGCTGCAACGTGATAACACAATCGGAGTATTGTGATGAAGTTTGGACGTTTTATTTTGGAGGTGATTAGCGGGCGAATCGAAACACATGACCGCAGCACACGGGCAGAGTGAGACAAAGCAGCATTGGCGTTGGCTAATCCCGCTCATTTCCACGCGCTCTGTCAAATCTGCTCTTTCATTCAGAGGAATGCTAATCAGCCTCCGTCCCTGTTGCTCAAGGAGCGAGCTCAGCTGATGGAGCGTGGATTAAGGCAGGGCCAGCCAAGTTCATAATCGTATTAAACCGTCCCCTAAACCACAGGAGCGTGGTGGACTCCTGGATTCGTTCTGCACCTCCATGTGCGGCGCCGCGCTGATGGTGATTGACAGGTGCGGTGGTATTTCAGAGTCAATTAGAGGATGGTTATCACAGCGGGGAGATGATTGATGAGTGTGAAGGGCAGGAGGAAGACTTCAAGTTTGGACCCGGACTTAGAGAGAGAGAGAGAGAACTCTTCTTCAGTTTGACCTTCAGTTACAGATGAGTGAGACGGTCACCTGGAGGGACGGCAGAGCAGGAAGAGAACTGGGAATAAGGGGAGGTAAATGATGAAGTTCTACGATCAACTGAGTGTTAAAGATGGTGAGACTGATGCTAGAAAGAAGGACGGTCCAGAAGAAGGTCCAGGATGAAGGAGCTCAAAGGCTGTGGATCCCTTACCCTCTATAGGCGACTCTATGAGGGTTAGCGCCATTGTGAGGGGGGTCTGAAACCTCAGTGATCACTTCCAGTGCCCCATATAGGCGACTGAAAATTTCCCATAGAGCATTGCAAAATGTAGTGACCATCCAATGGTCAATCATCGCGGCAACGTCACAACGGTAGTGTCTGAAAACCTATATAGTGAAACCCCATATGTGGGTTAGGGACTGAGGGATTCATGTGGGACAGAGCCGAAGACTCCCAGACAGACCGAGGACAGAGGAGCAGAATCAGACACCCAGTCCAAACCTCTAAACAGCAGCAGAGACCTGCTCTGATTGGTCAGTCTACAGTCTGGGTGTCAGAGACTGAACCAGAGTCATATATTCAATGAAGGCCTGATGTTAATGATGGACTCAGAGTTTATCAGAAGAAAAAAAAATGGTCTAGAAATCTGGAAAAGAGGCAGAAAAAAATCTGCAGACGTTTGTTTTTGAGGAATGGAAAAACTCTTGGAGTAAAAATATGATTTTCAAGATTTTCTTTGACACAGCTCATCAGGAGAAGGATGGATATTAAAAAAAGTCCAAGAAGCCATTTTTAATCATCTTAAACTTTCAGGACTTTTTAATTTAGTAACCACATTTTAACCTTTTTTAAAATCGAGTGTTTTTTTTTTTTTTTGTCTCCAGACTAAGTTTAAGATTTTGGATCAGCTTGACAAAAACAGGCGGTCATGTTAGGAAGAAATCAGGAACCAGGTCTGAACCTTCAGAGTGTGTGCAGAAGTCTAATTTAACCATGAATCACAAAAAAACTCTAACGCTCCTGTTTGTCCGTGCACGGATCAGAACAATGAGAGCGCTGGTTTTATTTTCGGAGCCTGACCTTTGGACCGGGTCGGGTTATTTCCCCCTCCTGGTTTCCAATCATTAGTTGAAGCTAATCCTCCAGCTTCATATTTCGACGGCGTTAGTCCTCTCCTGAAAGAAATTGAACACGTGCGTTTACCAAAAGAGGACAGCGTTCATCGGAGTAATCCTTATTGCAACATTGGCTCTTTAATTAAACATGAAAATGAAGAGAAAAGAGACTCCGCCCCCTCTGAATTGGTGGGTCGACCACGTGTTCCCAAACGTGAGGATGTTACTGAAACAGAAAAGTTCAGTTTCCTGAAACTTCAGAGGAAAGAACTTCATACATGAAGACAAACCTGTTGGACAGAGGTTACATAAGACGTCTCATCACGCCCTCCCTCTCAGACATGAATAACTCATGAACACATGAACACACACACATGCACACACACCCCTGAGAGCGTGCACGTATCCAGGCTGTGTTGATTTAGGGACTCTCTCGATCTCTATATTTATTCCTTTTGTTGATCGTCCCTTTCTTCATGCCAGGCGGCGCCGCTTCACTCCCAGCCTTGATTACGGCTGCTGGAGTGTTTCCACTCACCGGGTTTGTTCAGCCGCCGCCGCCACCTTATGTAACAGAAAACATACCCATGATGAGACGGGAGAGCGGCGGCGGCGGCGGTGCGCTGGGGAATAAGGGTATAAATAGGTTTGTTTGTCCCCAGAAACGAGGAGGAACACCGTTAACCTCGTTTCTTTTTCATGAGTGTTTGTGAAGTTTCTCACAGCGGGGGGTTCAGATCAGAGAGTTCCAGACCGAGTCTCCATCCAAAGACCGTTTCCACTGATGAGGCGTTTTAAAAACCAGAACATCTCTTTTTTCTTTAACCTGGTTTTTTCACACCTTGAAGCTGTTCGGATATTTCCTCTCTCTCTCTCTCTCTCTCTCTCTCTCTCTCTCTCTCTCTCTCTGGACGCTCGGCCTGTTTGTCTTGCACCCCTGCGTCGTCCTGTCCTACTTCTTACCTCCTCTTTTTTTGAAGTGGTGATGAAGTTCAGGCACCAAGGTGACGGTTGTGCGTCAGCCGGCAGACATTAGCAGGCGTCTCTCGTAGCGAGCGGCCACAGGAAGACGTGTCTGTCAGCCTTAAACGTCCGCTGCTCTCTGCCTTCTGCTCCGTCTTTGTCCTCCGTACACGTCTGACTTTTCTCCTCCTTGTTTCCACCACGACTGTCTGCAAACTTCAAACCTTTTATTCTGGATGTCATGAAGAGGATGGATAGAAAGTGGTGCAGATAATGAGCTCCAGCCGCCGCCTCCTCTTAGGAAGTTTTCTTCTTTAGCGCTGATTGAATAAATCTCCTCTTTGTCCTCCTCCTCGCTCTCCTTTTACCTTTTCTGCATGTCTGACAGTCGTGCCGTTTCAGAGCCACAGAGAGGGTTTGTGTGTTTAAAGCTGCAGGGAGAGTAAAGGGCGGCCTGGACTGACTGAGGGGGAGGCTGACTCACGGCAGAAAGACTCAGACTCATTAGACAGCTTCTCTGTCCGTTCCTTCACTCGGTAACGAGGCCTCTGCTGGTTCTGTGAGCTCAGAGACGCCGCGGCATCAGTCCAGACAGTGAGGGGGATCAGGTCTGTACTGCAAATCCTCAAAGAAAGACCCGTGTTCAGTCTGCGGACCAGCCCCCTTATAATGACAGTGAGTAAAGGCTCCATCATTGGCCAAGACAGTTTTATATGTCTATAATATGGTGTATGCAGTGATCATGTACAACCATCCACATGTTCTCAGGGCTGACAAGTTTGGAGTCAGACTTTAGCGTTATGACGCGCCGATCTACGTCGATTTGTACCTTAAGAGTTACTCGAACTACAGCGAGCCGAGTTTACTATCATGAAACAAATAAAAACAAGAGGGTTGAACGGGGAAATGAGCGTGAGAAATGTGGCGTGAGAATGGGTCAAACTGCGTGACTGTCACACTCCAAAGTGTGATGATGGCAGGTCTGTGTTCTGATCCGATATAAAAACCCAGTTTGATAGTGAACGACTCTCTACTGCTCAGATCTGCACTGTGAGCTCTAATCCTGACAGCACTAACCTCAGTTAACGGACAGTGAACGATGAGGGGAAGAAGTACTTTCTATTGTTTAAGTCAGTTCACGACACACCTGACACTTTTCACAGTTGATGTATTATTATATATACAGTTTATTATGAATAACATTGTGTTATTCAGGGCTCGACAGGGTGACCGTTTCACTTGCATCTGCGACTAAAAATAGACGTGTGTGAATTGTAAAATGTATTTTTTTGTAAATCAGTCGAAGCAACAAATGTTTTTTTTCCTGTAAATACTGCGGTGATTTGGGTGAACTGACCCTTTAAAAAAGTAATTAGCAGGAACAGTGTGTGTGTGTGTGTGTGTGTGTGTGTGTGTGTGTGTGTGTGTGTGTGTGTGTCGGAGTTCAGAGGGACACTGTGAGGAAGCCAAAACTAGATTTAACATGAAGAGAGGTGAGAGGACACGGACGAACCCCCCACCTCCTCACACACACACACACACACACTCTCCTCCTCCTCGCTGTGAGCTGAAAATGAATCCTCGCTGTCTTCCTCCTGGTTGGCTCAGCTGACTCTGTGTGTGTGTGTGTGTGTGTGTGTGTGTGTGTGTGTGTGTGTGTGAGTGTGTGTGTGTGTGTGTGTGTGTGTATGTGATGCCCCAGTAAAAAGTGGCGCTCTGTCTGTCACTGTGGTTCATGTGTGTCCTCTCCTCACTCCTCTCTCCTCATCTCTTCTTCTTCTTCTCCTCCTCTCCAGTCCATCATGGAGCAGTTTAACCCCTGCCTCAGGAACTTCATCGCCATGGGGAAGAGCTACGAGAAGGCGCTCACCAGTGAGTACTCCGCCCCCCTCCCCGTCCTTGTTTCCTCCCTGTCCTCGTCCTCCTGTCGTTCCTCCTGTCCTCTGATTTCACCCCGGGGACAGATCTTCAGCAGATGTTTAGGTGGGCATCAGGCCAAAGTCACTCGGTGTTTTTGAGGATCAGACCTGCAGGAGCGAGTCCGTCGCTCTGGTCTGAGTGAATGTTCTCCCCTTGTTATCAGAGATGAGACTCTGGGGTTCATCTCCTCTGTGATGTTGTCCTTGTCCACTCGTCTCCATCCCTCCGCCTCCACTCCATCCATCCCGAACGTCGGCCTCAGCTCTCCGTCTTCTCTCATCGCTTTTTTGTGGCTTGCACAGGTCTGTCCTGAGAGTGTGTGTGTGTGAGTGAGACACCGAGGTGTACGTGTGTCACCGGCTCAAGGTTAAAGCACGACAAAGACAATGACGACGTCTCAGAGGAGCTAAGTGGAACATCAGCCAATGGGAAGTGGAACAGGAGGCGTCCTGAGAATTATGGCGCCCGTCCCCCCCCCACAGGGCCGGGGAAACGAGAACGAAGTGAGCCGGTAATTTAGGACAAGACTGAGGAGAGAAAGAGAAAAATGAAGAAACAGTCGGAGAGGAAGAGACGCAAATGAAAGTGACGTGAGAGCAGGAACCAGGGTCCAAACTTAGTCCTGGGGAAACAGATCTACCTCTGGAAAAGTCCCTACCCCCTAAGGACTTGGACTTAAAGGTGGTCTCATTTAGACTGACAAGCAGGTCCTTAGTTCACATCTAAAATCCTGTATCTGTGCCTTAAAGGTGGAGTCGACAGGAATCTGTTAAAGAAGCATCTTTTTATTTTGTGGTTTTTATACAAAAATCTTTAAATATCAGTCAATAGTTATTAGTTATTGATGACATTTGGTAATATATCGATATCTCTGTGTTCTCTTATGTCTGTGTCGTCAACATTTGAACATTTTTGAGCGGTCCGCTCTTTCTGACTGTAAACAAAGCCGTTCTCCACCTCCTCTAACCTGATTGGTTGTGAGGCAGACGCTGCTCCCCCGTGTCGTTCAGGAGCCCAAACAAAGTTAGCGTGCTACAATATCGGACAGTAGAAACCAACCAGAAAGTTCGGAAAATTGTCGGAATCCTCCTTTGGCCACGACTGCCGACACAAGCAAGAAAACAAAGTAAATACCGGAGACTCTGGAGGAATAACGGGCGCTTAAAACGGAGGTAGACCGGACAAGAGCTAAAAAGCCGGGTCAACATAAACCATGGGGGACGCTTGGGGATCTTGGTGACCCTGTAACCTTTCTGCTGGACAGGTAAACCGCTTTAACAAAGTAAGGAAGTGCGTTGTTTTTGTCCGACATGATGGACGCGCTACTTTTTCTGCAGATGAGACGAACGCTACTCCTCTACTCTGGTGTTTTTGTTCCGGGGTTACGGGGGCGTGGCATTGTCCGATCATACTCCGACTACGCTGGTTTCATGGTAGAGAAAATCAAATTCCAGTCTCATTATCTGGGTGTCTTAATCAGAGTTCTCAAACTCCGATTATAGTCGGACTAAAGTGTTTACATGACCTTCAGTTGTCGGTCTTAATCATTTTTCTCATGTAAACGGACTGAGTGATGGTGCAGCCGTGTTTGGTTGGTATGCGGCGTGCGCAGCATCCAGCAGGACTCTCCTTTTTGTGCTCAGCAGGAGAAAGCAGGGAAGACGGGCAGAGGAGGGTCTGATAGATAAGGCTAAAAATAGCCCTGCGACTCCCTGAGAGGGGATTACACTTCATCAATGCCAGGCAGCGGCACAGAGGCCGGTTTAGAGTCGAGCGCCGCAGAGCCGGGTTGGGCGCCTGGCGAGCGTCTATTGTTACAGAGAAATGGCAGCAGAGCCTCGAGGACTCAGAGGAGAAGTCTGCTGACAGGTTTTTAATCTCTGCAGGACTCTGTCTGTGGATTTGTCACTTTGAGTCGAGGACAGGAGTGGACAAGGTTTGAAGGTCAAGAGGACACCTGTTCAAGGTTAAACCAGGACATCTAGATTCACTGAGTGTGGCGTCCGTTCAGGCAGACCAGATCAGCTGATCTCAACGCCACCGAGGTGTCGAGTTTGACAAACATGACGTGTTGACGTGTTACTTTCTGAGTGTCAGTCAAAGGTCACATGACTAACTTCTCCACGTGTTTGTTTTCATTGTGAACAGTGGCGCTCTGATGTCATCTCAGATCAGCTGATGGTTGACCTTCAATGATCAAACTGAGCGTCCCCTTAAAACTGCTTACTCATGCTGCTCCGCCTGTTGACTGCTCCACCTCCACCTGCAGCTCCTCCTCCTCCTCCTCCTCCTCCTTCACTCCAGCTTTGCTGCTGCTCTCCCTGCCTTGGCTTGTCGTCATGTTTTCACCTGTAACAGGAGGGAGGAGGAGGAGGTGTGCTCTCTCTCTCCTCCTAAACTCTCTCAGACAAACATGATAATGATCTTCGATCAATGATCGAACCTGATCTGAAGTTCTTACCTGATCATCCAGGTGTGTCCTAACCGTCAGCAGAGTAAACAAAGAGCTTCCTGTCCGTCTCAGATGATTCAGACTTCAGACACTGTTTGGGTTTTTTTCGTTTACACTCTCTCTCTCTCTCTCTCTCCTTCTCTCTCTCTCTTTATCGGCTTTATATCTCTGTCCTGATCCTCTCTGCAGGCCCAAACTTCCTCTACCTCTTCCTTCTCTCCTCACTTCCTTCCTCCTTCTTCTCTCCTTTCCTTCCCCCTCACTCTCTTCCTCCTCTTCCTCTTCTTTCCTTCTCTCCTCAATCTCTTCCTCTTCCTTCTCTCCTTCTCTACTCTCCTCACTCTCTTCCTCGTCCTTCTTTCCTTCTCTTCTCACTCTATTCCTCTTCCTTCTCTCCTTTCCTTCTCTCCTCACTCTCTTCTTCTTCCTCTTCCTTCTTTTCTCTCCTCACTCTCTCACTTTTCCTCTTTCTCTTCCTTCTCTCCTCTTCTTCTCTCTTCACTCTATTCCTCCTTCTCTCCTCACTCTCTTCCTCTTTCTCCTTCTTCTTTCCTTTCCTTCTCTCCTCACTCTCCTCCTCTTCCTTCTCTCCTTTCCTTCTCTCCTCACTCTTCCTCTGATGGACAGGTGGAGTTAATCCTGTCTGTATCTGACCCCGCTCTCTCTCTCTCTTTTTCTCTCTCCCTCTCTCTCTCTCTCTCCCTCTCTCTCTCTCTCTCTCTCTCTCTCTCTCTCTCTCTTCTCTGGACATCACTCACATTAGCGTTGCTCGCCCTCCTCAGCGTCCTCTCTCTCTTTATATCCCACCTCGGTTTAAGGGGAGGATCCCGGCTCAGGGGGCGTCAGAAGAGGGTCTGGGCTCGTCTCTCTCTCCCGCCTCTCTCTCTCTCTCTCTCTCTCTCTCTCTCTCTCTCTCTCTCTCTCTCTCTCTCTCTCTCTCTCTCTCTCTCTCTCTCTCTCTCTCTCTCTCTCTCTCTCTCTCTCTCTCTCTGTGTCGACAGTTTTTATAAAAAGTGTTTTTACAGAATCACTTTGAGGACAAAAACACAGAGCAGAGAGCATCTCCGAGGGTCCCTGAGGACCCCCGTCATGAAAACAACAAGACCTGGACCTGAACTCAGACTCTGAATAGATTGACGTTGTTTACCAAGCGGAGGTATAGAGACTTTGTGGTTCTGTCCCTCTCTGGGGGACTCTGCAGGACTGTCCTCTGACAGTTCAAACACCCGTCAACATGACAGTCCTGGTCCAGACTCCGTCCTCATCCATATGTATCTCCCTGCTGGACATGTGTCCGCTGTCATCTCCGCTCTCAGTCCCTGTGCGGCTAACCCCAGACTCGCTTTAATTCACTGTCGCCGTCCTCGTCATCGCTGCTGCTGCTTGCGGCCATCTTGTCCCTGTTTCTGAGGCGTCATGAGTCACGGTGATGTCTCAGTCAGTGTCTCTGGATCATGTGATAAAGCAGCGCAGAGAGTGATATTATTTTATCTTATTTTCAGAATAAGATTCAGTTCAATTCGAAAATGTTCTGCCATTTGAAAAGTTCCCCGACTTATCCTGTAGATGGCGCAGTGACCTCATGACAGTCTTCATCCACTAAGAGACCAGTCCATTAGGGACTACAGCGGGGTGCCGCAGCTCAAGGAAGAACATTTATGATCATTTCTTTATCATTTCCTTGAAGTAATAATCACCATATTAATCATTTTCCAGACGCTGTAGTTCTTCTGTCTTAGCGTCTCGGTCTGATTGTATTTCCATGAAGAAGTGATCATAAATATTCTTCCTTGAGCTGCGGCACCCCGCTGTAGTCTGTAATGGACTGGCCTGAGGTCTCTCTACAAACAAGCGTCTGCTGGAAGAGAGTAGGTGAGTTGTGTTTAGTCTCTTTGCTAAAGAAATGAGTCAAAATTAAAAAGATGTTTGGTGTCTAGTACTATGTCTGTGACCCTATATGTCCTGTTGATGAAGTTAGGTGCTGTTCTGAGCATTATTTGTGGCTATAGAGTGGCGTTTTGGTTACGGTGTGTTTAATTTTACTCTGGATTATCCCTTTAAATGGGTGCTGCAGTTCTGGGATGTTCTGGGTAGATCACGTTGTTGTTGTTGTTGGTTTTCTAAAGTCCTCTCCGATCCAGACTCGGGTTCTTCTTCCTCTTTTGTACCGGCTCTTCCTCAGACCGGTCTCTTTATCTCTGTTTCCTGTAGTTGCCTCCATAGAGCTTTTTCTTTTCCTGCCTGGTCTCCATTCCCGCCTGTCGCTCTTTATTTCCCATGCCCACCCTGACCTCTCTGGGGGGAGGGCTGACAGACGGGGGGGGGGTGATGAAGAGCTGATGAAGACATCATTTCAACTCCGCACCCCTGATCTGATGCCCAATGCTTCCATGTTTCCAGGTGTCACATACGCTGCAAAGGGCTACTTCGACGCTCTGGTGCGGATGGGCGAGATGGCCAGCGAAAGTCAAGGCTCTAAGGATCTTGGTGAGTCCTCGTAGTGGCTGTAGCGCCCCTGGTGGGGTGGAGGGGGGTTGAAAGGGCAGATGGTGAATGAGAAAGCTCCTGCTGTAGAGAGGAAGCAGCTGATGATCGCACATTTACACTCACACACACACACACACACACACGTCCTGGTTATGAAACAGAGCGGCGCCCCCTGTCTTGTTTTTAAAGCCTGGTTCATTTAATCAAACGCTCTCTCTCATTTAGGAAGAATTAACTCTGCATGTCGGTCACAGCGAGCCGCTCCCATCATCTCTTGTTGTCTCACATTCAGCCTCTCCAGTCCGTCTCACTCTGAGCAAATAATGAGTTCACAAATTTGTTTGGCATTTGATATTTCAAACAGCACACATTGGTGCTCTCTCTGCTTAATAAGAGCTCAATATTTTCACTCCTGCTGCTGCTGCTGACAAATCTGCCTGTTAGACCACGCTCCAGCAGGATGTGAGGGACAAGTCTGCCAGAACCTCGGCTCGTAGATCCACGACGAATATTCTCCTCGTTTGTGAAAAAAGAGAGTTTATTCACGACCTTCGAGAGAACACAGAGGCCTCTGTATCAAAGCAGACCTGCTCACATGCAGGGGGGTGTGAGGAGCCGGCGTTAGTCCTGGATCACTGCGTCCTCTTCCACGCTCTAACCTGATGCGATTGAAGAGAGCGGGCGTGGAAAGAGGATGGAGGTTAAAACCGTGAGGAGTGAGGGGATGTAAAAGCTGCGTTCATTATTCATGAGGAGACCTTTTTGGGTTCTCCTCTTCACGTCTCCTGGAGCTGCTGCTTCATCTCATTCCCCCTCCTGGAGCTGGTTTAAGACGCTCATCACTGTCCATTTAGCTCCGGCTCCATCAGTCCTACTGTAATCTTTGTCAAAGAGACTTAAGATCATGGATGTTCTCCTGCTGAGAGGTTCACATGGTAGCCGCTGTAATCCTGCAGCTCTTACAGAACATACAAGCCTGTGACTCGTCTATCTTTAGTGTTCAATTATTCAGACCCACCTCAGAGGATTTTAGAGAAGAAGAAGAAGAAGAAGAAGAAGAAACGAGGCAGATGTCTGAAAGTGTCTGACGTCAAAAAGTCAAAAACAGGAGAAGAAGACGTCGGGATGGAAATGAACTTTTCCAGAAACAGTTATTACTTTAATAAAGGAGGATGATACAGATGTGTCTGCGTTAATCTTGCTGTTGGACTTTGTTCACATCATCCTGTTCTGCATCTCTTCTCCATCTCCATGGGCTCTGTCGCTCTGCCTCTCGTGTTTTCATTTGTTGTCTGTCGTCTTGGTGCCTGTTTTTTCTGCTCCTTTGACTTCTTCTCCTGGCAGCTTAACCATGACTCAGCAGCCCTTAAACTCGGCAGAGCCTCCCTCCGCTGAAACGACAGAGCGGGCTAAGCAGAATGGATTGACGCCGTCTCCGCGTATCAGCGCGGCTCAGAGCAGCCGCGGTCTGTGCAGACGGATGCGGAGGGAGACGCTCTCGCCCAGTTTAGCGCTTTTGCATTTTTTCCATTAGCGGCGTTGAGCCTCGAGCTTCACTTAATCACCTGAGAAAATGCAAATCAGCAGGTGAAAGTCGAAGAGAGGAGGAACACGAGTTTTAGGAGGACTCTGAAAATGTGACTGCAGGTTTAAGACAAATCAGCCTGTCGGGAAACGAACTTGAATACGACCTTCACTGTCGTTTTCAGGACAGACATGTAACCATATCTTATAAAATGGACTTAAAGACACGGTCGACAGAGACAGAAGATCCTGCGCTAGCTTCAAACAGGATCCACCATGTTGGATTGTTAGTGACCAGCGGCAGTAAACGCCAGCTCTGACAGCGAGCGCCGTCTGCAGCTGCCGTGTTGACATGTCAGAGACTAATCAGAGTTATTTATGTAACATGAGCCACGACTTTGTAGGATGGTAGGTGAAGGTCCCGCCTTCCTTTGCCTCTGATTGGCTAGAAGTGCTGGGCTCTGATTGGTTTTTCCTGATGGCTGTGAAACGTCATCATCTGTCGGGTCAGGAGACAGAAGTGTGATACTGTTCTGTTCGATGTTCAGAGCCGACAGCCCGAGTTTGGCCTGAGCGTGTGATGACGTTTACAGCTTTTCTAGCCAATCAGAGGCGAAGGAGGCGGGACTTTCCCCTACTGTCCGGGACGGATGGCTCCCATTGGTCAATGTTTTTGCAGCCCTGCACCTGCTCGGGTGATCGGATATTTTCCGATCTTTTTTCTCTTCACTTTGTGGAGATCGCACTATAGGACCATGATCGCCATAGAAACGAGGTTCATAATAATTACCAATCTCTCCAGTCGTCAACCATGACTTTAAGTGTGTTTCAGGACAAATGCACGAGGAAATCAAAAAACACTGAGAGCAGAAGGTGGTTCATTTATCGGTTTAAAGAAAGGGTGAAATACGTTATTAACTGGAAACAGGCGACGGACAAAGAAAACCAAAAAGTAAAACATGGCTGAACTTGGTGAACTTCACCAACGATGAGAGGAAAAGTCCAGACAGGCCAAAAGGTTTTAAAGGAAGAGTCTGTTCACCTCAACAAGAGCTCAAAACATCGCCGAAGGCCCGAGGACATTTTCCATGAAGAAAAACACTCAAGAGGGAGGGTCTCGCCAACTGCTGGACTACCGAACTATTTCAACGCCACGATGATTCCCAGGCCGGAAAAAAAACAACACTCAACGGCGGTCTAACCTGCCTCTTTTCACCGTTTTTTACCCGAGCGTGAACCACAAAGACGGAAATGAAACTGATGAAAGTCGAGGGGCTGCAGACCGGATCTTTGAGAACAAGGATGGTGTGACTGGTGGTGTGTGTGTCTTTAGAGCCAGCACGTGTCTCCAGCTGTGACCAGAGCTCAGACCACAGAGCCGCAGATAATGGAGAGTGTGTGTGTGTGTGTGTGTGTGTGTGTGTGTGTGTGTGTGTGTGTGTGTGTGTGTGTGTGTGTGTGTGTGTGTGTGTTTGGCTGGGATAATCACTCACTCAGGGCTTTACCTCGCTCTCGATAATTGATGAGAACTGAGCGGAGGTTCTAAAAAGTGGACATCTTGTGATCGGCGTTTAATTGGGTTTCTGTTGAAGGGAAAAGTTTGAGTTTCAGAAACGAGGCGTCAGACTTTTTAAAGCGCTCCGACTCTGGGAGGTGTCAGGACCTTCCTCCCTGAAATCACTCTCACTGTTCTCCCTGAAACCGTGTCATTAATCAGAGTGTTTGGAGGAAACGCAGCGAGGGGCTTTAGCGCATGAGCGGGGGGCGGCGTGGAGCTGCACGTGACGGGGCTAAATGAGGAGAGCTGCGTTTGAGAAATGAAGCCTGAGGGAGGAAGTGAAGAACATCTTGTAGGGTGGAGAAGCTCTGGACTGTTGATAAATGAACTTCATTAGCGATATTAGCAACAATTAATACACACAATCTTCTGTTCTCCTTCAGGGGGAAGCCGACAAATCTGCTCCGAAGAAATCCTTTTGTTTTCGTTTTCACATTAATTCCAGATTTCTCACACATTACATTCGTTGTTCAGAGTCGTGAGATTAATGTGAAGATCCAATTATTATTTATTCAGATAAGATCAGACTGAGTCAGACCAACACTCTCTCACGAGTCCAGAGTTTGTAAGTGTGTGGACTTCACCTGCAGTGATGTTAGCGTAACTCTGCAGGTATGCAGAGCATCTGTCTCCGACTGAAACTGACAAACCGGTCCTTCCAGCTGCTGCAGGTTTAATAAGACAAAGAGAGGATCATGCTGAGCTCTCCTAAAGAAGGGTTGTCCTTTCAGAGAGTGTGCACGCTCTCACCATTATTAATCAATACATGGTTAATCAAAGATGATAAATAATCTGTATATTAACCCTGAATCTGCAGAAAACTGGAGGTTTTATTGTCTGATTTTGACCACAGGATTCAGAATTATTCTTAGAACTTTTTATTTTAGTCGGAATCCTGATTTTTATCCTGGAATTTTGACATCAAAGTTGTAATTCTGAGATCAAAGACGGAATTCCATGATTTTGAATTCCGGAATGAAATCAGAATCTGAAATTGATGTTGGAATTGTGAGATTTGAGTCAAACTTTGAGATCAAAATCAGGATTCTGAGATTCAGGTTTGAAATCTCAGATCAGATGGAATTCTTGGAATTTAAAGATTAAAGCGGGAATTCTTCGATCACTGTTAGAGTTCTTATCTGGAAATTGGAATTAGAAGACTGCAGCAGAAATTCTGAGGTAGAAGCTGAAAGTTTGAAACTCTCTGATGAAAGTTGGGATTCTGCAGAACTCTGGGATGAAGGTCAGATTTATATTATTTATTGAATTCAGATGAAAACTGGTAATCTGGGATTGAAGCCAAAATTCTGAATTTGAATTTGAAGAATTCTGACTTTTTGATAAAATACTGAATTTAATGTCAGAATGCATTTTTTTTCTGTAAAATTCTGGGATTACTGTCAGATTTTTTTACCTTTTTTCTCAGGATTCTCAGGAAATTAAGGATTTTTTTTAATTTATTTATTTTAAATGTTTTTTATGTTTCTCATCCTAGTGGCGTAAAAGTCCTCACATCTTTAACGTCATTCAATGACGGCCTGAAAAAGGTTCTGGAGGGACAAACTCCTCAGGGCATTAAGACATTTATCAGTCACTGCACTTAAACCTCAAGAATCCAGATTATTGTTTTTACATTGTTGGAAGAATCTGGATTATTACATTTACATTATTGCATTTACAGTCTGGAGCTGTGATGCTTTTCCTCATATCAGGGTGAACACTGAGCAGAACTTTCCTCATATTAAAGAAGTCATCGGCTTGATTCCTTCTTCAGAAACTTCTCGGCTGCTTGTGAGATCCCAGTGTGTAATCCATCCTGAACACTGTGGTAATTTGATGACCCTCTTTGAGAAACAGTAGCAGAGGCGAGGAAGAGTTTAATGATACATCTTCACACCAGCTCCCATCCCCACAGTGAGAGCACACCCTCAAAAACCAGACGGAGATATTCTAGGAGGAAGAAACGTGAAATTAGGAACCCAGAAATAAACAAACACCTCCTCATGGGGACACTTGTTTATGTGGAGCCGCGTCGTTCATCACTTCAACCACACAGGAAAAGGAAATGATGCCTCACTGCGTTTCATTCATTTACACAACCGTGCTGCTCGGCGTCCTGACTCCTGAGATACTCTACGACTGCAGCGTGGAGTGTCATCCCACTCATTCGCTCCTCTTTCACTATCGCTCTGCGTGTGTGTGAGTGTGTGTGTGTGAGTGTGTGTGTGTCTGCGAACACCCCCGCATCGATGTGGGAGCTCAGGCAGCCCCGGGAGAACACACCGACTCTGCACACACTTTCTAAAAATAGATCCTCCATCCAAACGCCTGGAGTGGAGCTGCTTTGAAGGAGGAGGAGGAGAGAGGAGTACGGCGCTCGTTCCGCAGACCAAAAATGGATCGTCGGTGATGTCAGTACCGCTGTAAACGTCTCTCTTCCGTAGACCATATATGGACGTCGTTATGAGGGAAAAAAAGGAAGCTCCTGCAGTTCCGGCGCTCCTCTCTGACCATATCGGGGCTCTGCCATTCAGATGCAAATCAGGCAGAGGTGGAACTCATTCAGGTCTGCGCTGAAGGAGGCACAGGCCGAGTGGAAAAACATCCATGTTGGCTTCACTTTACATAATCTGTGGAGGTAACCGAGTTCATACCAGAGGAGTCCAGACCTTCACCTGTGTGTGTTTTATATAACTTCTACAGCAGCTCTCCAACTGCTCCATCCTCTGCACCCTCTGCTGTTGTTTTCACTGAATCAGAATCAGACTCTGCAGCAGCATGTAAGAGAGGAGAGTGAAAGGAGATACTGTGTAAAGATTATTGTACAGACAAGATAGAAAAAATGATGATCATGTCATGAAGTTAAAAAGGTGAAATGATGAGAGAGTCCACCTTTCAAACAGCATAAATCACATGAGTAAGTTCACTAGTAGACGCTCCTCCAGTGGAATAAATGTAAACAGAGAACCCTACAGATCTCCTCAGTCTTAAAATGATAACAGAGTACCCTATGGTCGCTCATTTAGTGGGTAAAATACAGACGAAGTACTAATGAGGCTTTTTCACTGTATTATATGTAAACCGAGCGCCCTGGGGGTTGCTCTGATTGTGGATAAAAACGTAAACAAAGCACCTTCTGGTTGCTCATTGGCAGGACTGTGAACCTAATACCCTCTAGTTTCTCTTTTTGTAGTTAAGATATATACAATGTTCCCTCTGGTTGCTCTACTAGAGGTACGTAAACAAAAAATCTAAACAAAGTACTGATTGAATGCAAGCCTTATAAAAAATCTAAATTTAAGAGCTATCTGGTTACTCTATCAGTGGATTAAATGTAAACAAAGAACCCTCTGGTTGCTCATGGACAGAGCTGTGAACCAAATTACCTCTAGTTTCTCTTTATGTAGTTAAAGTACATTCAACGTGCCCTCTGGTTGCTCGACTAGAGGATCAAATGTAAACAAAGTACCAATTAAATACAATTCTAGTAATAAATACAAACTAAAGAGCCAAGAGGTTACTCTATTAGTGCATTAAATGTAAACAAAGTACCTTCTGGTAGCTCTGTCAGTGGATTAAGTGTAAACAAATACTGATTAAATACAATTATAGTAATAGATATAAACAAAAGAGCCCTCCTGTTACTCTATCAGTGGAATAAATATAAACAAATACTGATTGAATACAATTATAGTCATAAATACAAACTAAAGAGCCATCCAGTTAATCTATCAGTTGTTAAATGTAAACAAAGTACCCTCTGGTTGCTCTGTCAGTGGATTAAATGTAAACAAAGTTTCCCCGACAACCCTCTCCTGAAAAGTTTGTCAGATGTCGGTCTTTGGTTTGGACAGATCCCTGTCTGCAGATTTTCGTTTCATTCTCTCTATCAAAACTGTAATTTAAAAACAAAGTCTCTTATAATTAAAAAAGTGTCTAAATTAAAAGTGAAGCTGGAATCCTCGTGAGCCGAGGTTCTCTGACAGGAAAATAAAGGCTCCAGCAGAGACATGTAAATCATCTCGTCACTCAGACTGTTTCTCACTCTCAGTTTTATTCTTTTGAAAAATCAAAACAGAGTCAAACTTTAATTTCTTTATTGTCATGTAAGAAGTGAGATGTTTCCTTCACACTGAAGTTACAAATACTCCTAAAACAAAAATGCAGACAGAGGCTGTTAGACAACTGGAAGTCTAACTGTCCTTTCAGCGTCGAACTGTACGATCAGCAGATACGACCTTTCCGTAGCCGTTCTGGATACGGTGGAAATTAGGGGTTAATCCTGTCAGATTGGCAGGTTGAACCAACTCGTCTCCAAACCAACACGAGCACCAACCTGGAACTAGAAATCGCCCTAAAATCCAACAGTGTCTTCTCTAACGGTGCGACTCAGAGTTGATTCTGTATTTTCTGTCTAACCTGATGAATTTGTGAAGTTGATCCTCCTGATTGGCTGCAGCCGTCTTTGTCTCCTGCTCATCATTAGCGTGAACACTCTTCCAACGATGTTTCTCATGTCTCATTCTCCACTTTGACTCTAACTATATTCCCCCTCCATCCCTCTCATCTAACTCTCATTATTCGCTCACATCCCCTCACCGCCGCGGGCCGAACACGCCTTAGCATAACATCCATCTCATTAAAACAATTCCAGGTTAATTCACATGTCCAAATCTGAGGTCCGTGAAACAATTACCCTTTGGTTAATTAATTAATGGAGGCGGTTTCAGGAGCGTGCCGGCCTCCGAGGCGGATTCCTCCAGCTCATTGGGTTTCCCTCTGAAGAGAAACAGGCTGTTAGTGTCGATATCACAAACGCCGTGATGGACCGGGAGCAGAGAGTGTAATTCTGCGGGGTCAGAAACACAAACCGTCTTCTCTGCGGTTTCAAACTCATCAGCAGATCTTCTCGTTTAATTCTGTCCTCGTTTGTCTCTCAGATAATTACACCTCAGAAGGGAGAAGTGCTGCTTAAACCGCCGCTCATGCTGCACAGCTGGACAAAGGCAGCAGCAGAAATATGATTACTTTTCCTGGAAGCAGCGGCGGAGGAAACAGACAATGAACGCAATAATAAACTCTCCTAAACAAGGACGGAGAAGCGGCGTCCTGAGCGGCGCTGAGACCGTTTGGGTCTGATTGTTGCTGAGTCATTCAACAACAACAACAACGTTCACGGCCGTTTCCCTGTAAATCTCTAAAACTTGAAATCTGGTGTTTCTCAGTTTGACAGAAAAGCGCTGACTTCTCCGTGACCCTCGTTCCCCGAGCCCACGCCGTCAGAATTTCCCCCGAGTGTCAACCCCGATCTGAATTCAGCCGGCGTTGGCTCTGCGCAGAGGGAAACTGCAGCAGGAGCGGTCCCCCCCACCCGTCATCTCTCACTAAAGATAACATTATAATAGTTCTCCCGCCCCCACTCTCATTATCCTACAGGGGGCGTTCTCTGCCGGTGCTCAGCCTTAAAAAGATTGATGGTGGCATTTTAAATTATCAGTTGATGACAAGTCTGCGAACAAAGTGGGACCTGAGGGATGGTTCTGGAGCTGAGATAAGACTGGGTTACATAACGCTGAGGGACGCTGATGTGCTGTCAGAATACAGAGCGAATACCTGCTCCAGTTTAACCCCGAGAAACACACAGAGGCGGAAAACTTCTGTGTGGAGGCGGACACGACCGTTTTCCTGACGCAGAGACTCGGACATGTGAGGCGAGTGTTTAGAGGACAACCTGCAGAGTAACGACAGAGACTCGGACTGTGACGATGACAGAGTTTACACTGATGCTGCATGAAAAGAGACGGACGTGCAGACGTCTTCACTGTTCTCTAAATGTGGAGGGAGTTAAAGCGAAGAAAAATACGACATTTTAAGAAGGTGACCTCAGGAGAAAGGCTGACGATGCAGACCCTGAAAATAAGGAAGTGCAGCTCAGGATCAGTGTTTGAGTTTCCTGAAGTTTGGATTATTTTGAAGGTTCCAGCAAATAGAGAAAGTTGAGGAGGTGTGGTTCCAACAAAGGCTGCACCATATCGGAAAAAACTAACATTTTTAGCAACAAGTCTTCAAGTTGTGCTGAGAAACGCATGTCAGCCAAGATGCGCACCGCTTATAGTAGAGTGGTCAAAGAAATGTACAATTTAAAACCCATAAAATTCTTATTTGTGGGATAAACAGTGATGAAGAATGTTCCTAAAGTCATTCTCAGCGTTTCTCGGCTCAACATCGGCAGCGGCAGCGACTCACTCCATGTGCAGGGGCGTGGTTTCCTCCTCTCTGATTTTGATTGATGGCTGGCAGGATAGTCTGATTGGCAACTGAGTAAAGAACGAATGTGATTGGTGGATCGCTGCACAGAACATGTAGAGTCACATGGAGAGTATGTCAGTCAGCGACACTTCAAATTAGACGAGTTCATTCACCTCCACTATCACAGGATCTGACATGTGACTATCGCACACACGTACATCGCCATGACGATGCTCAAATGATATATCGTTCAGGCCTAGTGCTTACTTCATGCTGCCAAAAAAAGGACACAGTCAGCGCGCTGTTTTTTTTTATTCTTTGTCTTTTTTTTTTTTACATTAAAGTCACTAAATGAAAAGAGTGGACAGATCTGGTTTATAACACCGATTTTGAGGACCTTTGACAAGATCATGATGTTAAACAAATTCAAAACCGCTTCACCAACCTGAGGGGGACTGAAGGGGACGCCTCAGAAACTCACCCGGTCCTGCAGTGGTCGTGTCTGCGACGCACGGCTCCAACAAAGGGGGTTCGGTTTGTCACCTGCGGCGTGTGCAGTCGGGTAAACTGTCAGCTGACGGGCCTCTGCTCGCTCTGATGCTCTCGCTCTAAAGGCCGTTATGTCCGCCTGAGGAGCGATTGAGCCCGGCGAAGGATGATGTACCCTGTGGTTATGACACAGAGGGGCGTTCAGAGGGGGTCAGCGCGAGAGTCACACCAGGACACAGTGGACGGTGGACCTCTTTGACCTCATGATCAGGTCCTGATCTAACGTAGATTTAATCCGATCAGGAGTCAGATTATCATCCATCATCGAAGCTTTAGTGACTGACTGTCTTTAAAACGCCACAGATTCGCCATTTTAACGTTTCCTGTTTCTGCCCTTTAGGGAGTCTTTGTCCTCACGCCGCCGCAGAGACGGAGACATAAGAGTCACATGATGAAGACAGGGACGAGAGAGAGAGAGAGAGAGAGAGAGAGAGAGAGAGGGAGAGAGAGAGAGAGAGAGAGAGAGAGAGAGAGAGAGAGAGAGAGAGAGAGAGAGAGAGAGAGGGAGAGAGAGAGACAGAGAGAGAGGGAGAGAGAGAGAGGGAGAGAGAGAGAGAGAGAGACAGACGGAGAGAGAGAGAGACAGACAAACAGAGAGAGTGATGTGTTCCCGGCTCATTAGCGGCCTTCAGGCGGTCTGTGGTCATATCAAACCGTCACCGCCTACAGAGCGCGTAGACCCGAGTCCTCGCACTTTGATCGCCCCCAGCCGTCATCCGTCTTCACCTCCTGCAGCACCTGTCTGTCTGTCTGTCTGTCCGTCCGTCCGTCTGTCTGTCTCTCTGCTGCTCGTCTCCTGCCTGCGTTTCTTGTCTGTATCTTGAGCGGCCCATCCCTCGGCGCCGCGTCTTTCTGAGTGTCAGTTAAGTAACAAAGAGAGATCAGGGAGGGATTATTACGTGGCGCCTGAATAAAACGTCGTTTGCTTTATAAAAATGTCCTCGAGGTGTCACATTGTCCTTCAAACGGGTTCGGCCAAACGGCGACTTAATGATGAGGAGAGCACTTCCTGATCGGAGGCGATCTCTCCTGAACGTCAACATCATCTCAGGAGGAAAAAGGTTTCCTCACCTGTCAGCTCCTGTCGTCTCATTTTCACCTCGCCGTGGCGTGAAGCCGTCACGGATCCTCTCACACTCTCCCCTCGGTTTAATTGAAATCTCGCCGTCCTCCTTCGCGGTCGTTTTCAGATCATGTTTTGACGAGGAAAAGAGGGGCAGAGATCGACCAGCTGATCGATAACTTCTCCAAAACTGCGAACAGAAATCGTTTTCAGGACAGAACCACGAGTTAGACGTTTGCACCTCCTACCCTCCATCCTTCCTTCCTTTCCTACTTCCTCAGAGAACAAGCTGACATTTAGACGCCCCGACACGCCCCCTTTGACGACGATCTACCATGACAGTCGGCCTCTCTTATCGATCTGCTGTAGCCTGAGGACTCGATGTGGTTTGGGATCATCTGAAGGTCTTCCCTGAAGAAGTTCTGGTCTGGATGGACGCAGATGTTCCTCCTGGAGGACGTTCACTGACTTGATGGCGTCATATTTCCAGGATGAACTTTGCCTCAGTTTGGTCGATACAGAAGCTCTAACTTCACTCTGTCAAATCTGTTTTTGGGCGCTAACCTCGATTCTCTCCTCGTGAGCGTTAAACCTCTGAACAGGAATTAACGAAGGTCTTGTGAGTCTTTAAGAAACAAAAACATGTTTTTTTTTCTCTTCATTCAGGAAGTTTGTCATAAACTCGATTAAACTCGTACGTTTAGTTTCCGTTTGTCGACACTGAAGGGAAATAACCGTCTCAGTCTGTGTCGGCGTTCAGCATCGACCCGTCAGCATCGATCCAGACCCGCTCACGCTGCAGGGACAACAATGTGCTTTTCTCCTCCGTAAGCCCCACAAGTTCAGATCTGCTCTGATTATCAGTAAGCTGCTTTTCTTCGCTGGGTTAAATTCCACTATTTCACAAAAACGGTTTTTGGATTAGACGAGTTTGGGGATCTTCCAAAGCGCCGAGTTTGATACTCAGGTACCTGTCGGGTGTTTACAACAGTTTGGATCTGATGAGTTCGGTTTTTGGCCGTTCCTTTTTAACAGCTGCTGAAGTCTGGGAACACGGCAACACCGCTAAAAACAGGTCAGACAGACAGGTAGACAGAAAAGAAGAAAAGAAGAAAAGAAAAGTCCGATCAGAGGATTTTAAACCCAAACTGTTGGTGGAAATCATGAAGATTAGTCCGTAACGTTCAGGCTCGGTTATCCGGGATATTTTATAAATGAAGTTTGACAATCGAAGGTCAACTGAAGGCAGTTATTGTAAATCATTTCTCAAACAGAGCAGGTTACCTTGTCCGTAAAAGGCCAGTAAATGTAGATTACTGTGTCCTAAATGTCAAAACAGCGTCCTGTTTCCTCTCAACCCAAATATTTACTCCTCTCAACCCTGCCTCTCGTCAGCTGTTCTGTCCGCTAAAGAAAAGGAAATAACCTCGTTAAGATCACCATGCTAGTAAAATATAAGAGCTACTATCACATTTATGAACTCACTTAAATTAACTGTTCTTCTTTCTCGTTAAACCGACATCTGAACTCTCTAAAACCGACCTGAACGTGAAGCATCAGGTCAGACTCTCCGGGTGACCTCAGACCGACCATCTGCTCCTCTGAAGGGCGAAGAAAAGAGACGCGGACGCTGGTCTGTAACTGAACCCCGAGAAAGAAGAGGAGCGACTTTAATCAGCCTGAGGACGAGAACAGCTGTCGTAAAAGTCAGAAATGATGACAAAGGCGGCGTTTTATGGAGGCGAAAACGGCGCCTTAAGATTAGAGAGAGGAAGGCTGTGATCTGAAAGTCTGGGATCATGAAGGTCTTCCCTGGAAAAGTCTTTGTCTGGATGGATGCAGATGTTCCTCCTAAACCTGGAGATGTTGTTTAAAACTGAGGATGCAGCATCTAGGATTTACAGTTCTTCGTTGGAGAAACGTCCCAATAAGTCCAGTTGTCTTTTCCAAAAGAGAGTTTGATTTTGATCCATCAGACTTCAGGACAGTTGGTGATACTCTAGTCCATCTACAGACGCTCACAGATGAAATATCAACAAAAAGACACGCTAACATGAAGAACATGCAGAAATGTTCAAATCTGAATATTTTTGTACGAGGATCATAAACAAACTGAGAGGGTGAAAGTTCAAGACCACAGAGTTAAAAGTTTGAAGTTTCCTCTGGACTTTGTGTGATTTATTTGACTTGAATCAGGAAAAGAAACTGAAATAAAATTAAAAACAGGAACATGTTTATAAATTAAAATAAAGAGCAGTTCAGTCAAATAACCCCGTCACCTCCACAAAAACAGACTGGTACACTGAATAAATTCCTCCCACTCTCTGATGTTAGTGTGTGTGTGTGTGTGTGTGTGTGTGTGTGTGTGTGTGTGTGTGTGTGTGTGTGTGTGTGTGTGTGTGTGTGTGTGTGTGTGTGTGTGTGTGTGTGTGTGTGTGTGTGTGTGGAGGGGCCTGAGTTCAGCCCCGTGGCCTGTCGGTCCCACTGGTTGTTCATTAATGGATGGAGAGTGTGTTGGGCGCCCTCCAAGAATCAAAGGGGAGTTTGAAAAAAACACGCCGCTGCATTTATTCTCCTCGCCGCTCCTTCTGCTGCTGTCACACACACACACACACACACACTCGTACACAATCAGACTGAGACGCTAAGGCAGATGACCTACCGCATCTGTAGTGCACATACAAGAAACACAAGTTAGTAATCGACTCGTCAGGGCGACCCCACAAACAAGCGTCTGCTGGAAGAGAGTAGGTGAGTTGTGTTTAGTCTCTTTGCTAAAGAAATGAGTCAAAGTTAAAAAGATGTTTGGTGTCTAGTACTATGGCTGGGACCCTATATGTACTAACCTCAATAGAACATGGTGTAGTTCAGTTCAGTAACAGAACCTCATTGGAAAATTAGCTGATTTAACTTTACTGTGCTCTTGTTCAAATATATTAACTCGACAGCACATAAATCCATACCTGTTAACAAAATCATAATTTTATTGATAATTCGGCTCAATAAAAACTCCTTTAAAAACTATGTCTGTGACCCTATATGTCCTGTTGATGAAGTTAGGTGCTGTTCTGAGCATTATTTGTGGCTATAGAGTGGCGTTTTGGTTGAGCGCGTGGCTCTCTGTATTTCTATCCTGCGGTCGTTACTAAAGTTGGTGTAACTAGAGAAGTAAGCGGTCGACAACATTCATCTCTTTTCTGTGAAATCCTCAAATATCTGATGCTTTTATTAAAGTAAATCGTCTCTTTGGACTCTAGTGTGGAAATCCTCCAGTGGAGGACCGGCTCCTCAGACTCAAATCCAGGACTTAAGCTCTCACTTCCTCCGCCCTCTCTGACCTTTCCTAAATCCCTTCTCCACCACCTGAGTCTCCCCTGCATGACCACAGCACTTCCATTAAGCCCATTAATCCTGTTCTTCAGTCTGCCCACTTTCCCAGCGTCCCCTCGGACTGCCCACTGTCCACAGATCCTCCGACACTCACTCACTCACAGCCCCGTCTGTCCGCCCGTCAGCGTCATCCATGATCTGATGTCAGCAGACATTCTGCAGATGAGCGTCATTAACGCACATTAGCGGCTCGTTTGGAGTAATTGTCAGTGAGCAGAAGAAGATGAGTTTTAAAGACACAGACCAAATAAATAAATATATCAGTAATTCACACAGACTCATGCTGAGGTCTGTTGAATCTGAGGTTTGATGACTTCCTCTGTTTAATGTGACTAATTATTCTAACATATTGTTAAAAATCACACCACACAGCTTTACAGAGACCTGAATCATAAACACTAAACCTCATTACTCACTGATTTGTTCGATTTCTGCAGGTATACGAACATAGAGCTGGTAGATCTGCTGGATTCAGTGGATTATATTTATATTTTTTAATAAGTTAAACTCTATATGTCCGTTAGTTTAAACTGCATTTATAATATTTATGATTTTATTGACCGTCTCTGTTGATGGTGAAGGTTTGGGTTGACTGAAAAACTAAAAAATGAACATTTTTGCTCCAGAGCTCCAGACTCAC
The DNA here is from genome assembly GCA_962446985.1 of Xyrichtys novacula. Taxonomy (NCBI): domain Eukaryota; kingdom Metazoa; phylum Chordata; class Actinopteri; order Labriformes; family Labridae; genus Xyrichtys; species Xyrichtys novacula. The sequence continues at coordinate 25,342,752 of OY660882.1, read as the reverse complement.
ACTGGACCTTTGAGTCAGAAAATGAAACCTGAACTGAACCTGAACTTAAACTTGAACTGAAGCTGAACTAAACCTGAACTAAACTTGAACTTAAACTGAACTAAACCTGAACTAAACCTGAACTTAAACTGAACTAAACCTGAACTAAACCTGAACTTAAACTGAACTAAACCTGAACTAAACTTGAACTTAAACTGAACTAAACCTGAACTAAACCTGAATTAAACCTGAACTGAAGCTGAACTAAACCTGAACTAAACCTGAACTGAACCTGAACTAAACCTGAACTTAAACTGAACTAAACCTGAACTAAACCTGAACTTAAACTTGAACTAAACCTGAACTAAACCTGAACTTAAACTTGAACTGAAGCTGAACTAAACCTGAGTTTTTCTCTCACATCTTTAATGAAGAACCCGGTTTCACAAAACCTCCTCACTGCTCAGTGAAAAACACCTGAAAATCTCCTGTATTGAAATGTTTTTTAATTAAACAGTTTTATAAATTTTATTGATATTATGTCATTATTGATCAGATCCCTGATCAGTTCCTCCTCGTAAACCTTCTACAGAAACGACGACCTTTCTTTAAACTGATAAATGTTTGCTCACGTTTGTGTCTGAGGGGTCAGATCTAGACGGTCACTGAAACCTGCTGATGTGGCAGAACCAGAGTAGTCTTAGAAAAAGCTGCTGGTCTCACGGAGCGAGTGGATTTTAGAGGAGGTCACTCCGTCCTGCTCTCTGTTTTCAGTTTTTTTGGTTGTATTCCTCAGTGTCTTGGATCCTGTCTCCTGTATTAAGAGAACTGTTTATAATATAGATGTCTCAAACTGGTCAGAGCCGGTTCTGATCCGGACTGGTTTACCAATCCCATCCCCAGTGACGTCGTTACCATAGTGATGCCGTTTAACAAAGTCCTGGACCTCCTGACCTCGTTTTTTAAAGCAGATAAAAAGTCCTCCTCTGATGAAGATGAAGATCCAGGAGTGAGGAAGAGGAGGGTGTGACCAACAGCCTGAGTGTCTGAGTGTGTAGTTGTTGTTGTTGTTGTTGTTGTTGTTGTGTATCTGTGTGTTTCTCTCATTTTTCTCGGGTAGTTGGATCTCTCACTGTCTCTCCAGGTCTCTCTCTCTGTTCTTTGCTCAAACTAGTTCTTTTGTTCCTTTTTTTACAACGCATTGCATATTCAGAAGAGGCAGCATGTAGGTATCTTCAAACAGCACGCTCCTCCCTGGCTGCATGAATCATCTTTACTTTCTTCTTCTTCTTTTGTTTGAATTTCTTTCTCTGTTTTTGCTTTCTCTGTGTTTTTTTCGTTTGGTTGTAGTTCAGCGTTCGTCCTTCTGCTCAGACGACATCCTCGGTTTCCATCCTGCTCCTCTGTCTCATCGGTTTAATGAAAACTTCAAAACTCTTCAGTCATTCAGTAGATTTCTGGATTAAAGCTTTGACTCATTCTGTCTCTGTTGCATACTTCCTGTTTTTGATTTGGACTCAGCTCCTGGTTTTGTCGTCTCATCGTGTCCATCGTGTCCTCCTCACACCTGTCTCTCATCTGTTCTGTGTGGCTGCATGGTCTTTTTTGCACGATGTTTGTGTCTGTCTCTTGAACGTCCCTCTCTTCTTCCCTTTCGGCTGATTGTCTCTCTCTTCTTTGTCGTCTCTCTGCAGGGGAGGTGCTCTTTCAGATGGCTGAAGTGCACAGACAGATCCAGATCCAGCTTGAAGAGATGGTGAGCATGTGGTGACGGCTGCCGCCATGGCGGCGGCGTTGCTAAAATCAGCTCTTGGAACAGATTGTGGGCCTGTTGGTTTGGATAAACGCGCTCTCTCTCTCCCTCCCTCCCTCTCCTGTATCTTTAAGTCTGATCAGATCAGAATTTTAAAGCCACCACAGACCGAGGAACCTAATGAGAAAATTGGCCAATTTAGCGAGAGCATGAAGAGGAGACGTTTAGTCATCAGAAAGACGACAGGCGGACGCCGAGTGTTTCTTAAAAGGGCTTTTTAACGGAGCGTCGTCTCATCCTAACGAGTAATAAAAGTTGGAGGGCAGAGATGATACGATGGAAACACTAAAGTCGTGTTTTTATAAAATACATTCATCATCTTAAACCTCTCAGGTTTTTAACAGGAAGCTCCTAAATTTACAGATCTGTTTTTCTCCAACAAACTCAGACTGAGCGCGCTCAGAAACATACCAGCCCTCCTCCTGTGGTCTTCAGGGGCGTGACATTTCCGATCAGCACCGACACGCCCCTCTAAGTTTCCCCCACCACAACAATACAGCATTGTGAAGCTCTGCTCTGTGGTTGTGCTTCAGTTTTGTTCTTTTTTTAATGAGTCGTTTTGTTTCTGAGATGTTTGTGTTTTTATTTTCTTCAGCTGAAGTCTTTCCACAACGAGCTGCTGACGGAGCTGGAGAAGAAGGTGGAGCTGGACGCACGCTACCTGAACGTAAGACCACATTTCTCCTGAACGCTTAGAGAAAGAGAGAGGAGAGCAGGGAGAGGAGCAGAAGGAGGAGAGGAGAGAGGAGGAGAGGAGAGGAGAGGAGAGGAGAGCAGGGAAAGGAGAGCAGGGAGAGGAGCAGAAGGAGGAGAGGAGAGGAGAGGAGAGCAGGGAGAGGAGCAGAAGGAGGAGAGGAGAGAGGAGGAGAGGAGAGGAGAGGAGAGCAGGGAGAGCCAAGTCATTAGGTTATAAAGGAGGTCATCTAAAATCTGGTCTCAAACTTCTGTAGAGACGAGTTTAAAGTAGCAATTTCCACCGCATCCGGAACAGCTCCGATCCAGAATGGCGGCGATTTTCCCCGTCCGCCACCTCCTACTAGATCCGTTTGTGAGGTGAATTTCATGGCGGATTACGGACAGAGGTAATCACGAGAACTCACAAGAACCCGCTGATTCACGTTCAATCTCACGATAACGATTTGTCTCTCTAAAGACAGACACATAGACATATAAGCAGTAGATTGTGTCCTTCCAGAGGAGGAAATCTACTTCTAGACTTCTAGAATCAGCATCTCCTCATCCATGGTGTCATCGGGGTGAAATGACGTCTAAAAACCTTTCACTTGTTCGTCTCCGCCCGTTTGCATGAAAATTGCCAGTAAGTAACAAATGCATGTTGACAATCAAGGGCGTGGAATTGGATAGAGACACTAGGAACACGTCCCTACCAATAATCAGCCACTAGCTCCTGGCTGGCTCGCCACTTACATGGTAGATTTCATAGATGCAAAGGTGCAAAAGCTGGCATGTTTTATTAGTGTTTTATTTTGAAAAGAAGCCGGATGTTGAATGGTTACGATCAGCTACGATCGGAGGATACGATCTTTTCGTAGACGATCAGGATGAAGGTGGAGGTTTGGGGTTCAGATCTCCAACCGCACAGTTTTTATCTCACTCTGCAGCAGATCTATGATAGATTCCTCTCATCTGTCTCTGAATCATTAAGTCTCTCATCACTCCATATCTAAGCTGGTCTAAGGCAGGACGTCAGTGAATCCTGAATGGAGTCCCACAGGGCGCTGTTCTCTGTCCTACACTGTTTTCTAATTACATGCTCTCTCTCTCTTGAACCTTCCACTGAAAATAAGAGAACAAACACTCAGACTGACACGAGTCTTTTGTCTAAATGATGTGGTTTAGTTGACTTTATCTGCAGCTTAGCTTCTGTGTGGGGTGTGGAGCTGACCGGCGCCTCCTGTGGGTAATTCGCTCACTCTTGTTCTGAACCTCACTTTAAAAAAAGCAGAACTATCCCTTTAATATTTCATGCTAACACAGCGGTTTAGTTTCATAACTCCATCACTGAAGTTCAGGACTGAAGCAGCTCTAACTTCTCTCACAGACCGTCGACCTCCGTTTGAAGCGCCCGTCATAATGACACCTATTTCCAACTCCAGGGTCTGTTATGAAACAGCCCACCTGACCCACTGAGCACCTGAACGCAGCACCGATTATAACCCGGGTCCAGGTCTGCAGGGTCTACAGTGAGACACTCTCTCTCTCTCTCTCTCCATAATTTCCCTCCGGCTCTCCTCCAAACCTCTGCAGCGAGTTACATAAAACGCTTCCCACTCTGGCCCGAGAATTATGAGTCAATCTGAGAAAATGAGTTCATATGCAAACGAGCAAAACAAGAGGGAGAAAGACGAGGAATCAGCACGTCTTCATTTATGCTGATCAGTTGTTTGGAGTCGGTCCTGAAATCATTTCATAATCCAAACGGAGGACGGAGCGGCGGCTTCAGGAGCCAATTTCATGTTTTTTTAATCGATTCTGCCAAAAAAATGTCGTTTTTTTTTTAATCTGCTGAAAACCGTTCAATGACATCATTTCTCAAATTTGCATATTTTCACGTTTCCTTCAGTTTTTGTTTGTCATGAGCCGTAGATCCTGCAGCACAAAGAGGACACGGTGTTCGCTCTGCTGCGTTTACATCCGTTCAACAGTTACAGAGCAGCGGTTCGTCATTTTACAGTTTAGTCGGAGGGAAAAATCCTAAAACCGGATCTGTTTTATTTCTAAAGTTTTAAAGCCTTTGTAGATCGCCTGCTTAGTTATTCCGTCTAATAGAGAGAAAAACATGCCAAATATTTAATGTGCTGTTTCATATTTCAGAGCCAAACTCTTAAAGTTCAGAGAAACACATGAAAGAAAAAAACTTCTTAAAAAAACAGGAAAGATCTTCACACAGCAGGGAGATATCTGAAGGAGGCTGTTCCCTCAAACCCTGTCCTCCATTTTCAGTTTGTTTGACCCGCCAACAGCTGAGCTGACAAACAGAGAGGAAAAGTTCTCAAATCTGCAGACTCCAGAGACTCCTGAACCAAATCCACTCCAGAAACATGAACTTAAATATTCTTTTAAATCGACTTTAAATTCAACAGCAGGAATCTCCGCTCCTCATGCATCCTCATACTCTCAGAGTGAGATAATAGAGTCTGGGTTTATCAGTGACCTTTCTGAGCGTGTCTGATCCCCTGCTGACTGTGTGCTGCCCCCCTCAGGCTGCACTGAAGAAGTACCAGATGGAGCACAAGAGCAAAGGGGAGAGTTTGGAGAAGTGCCAGGCCGAGCTGAAGAAACTGCGCCGGAAGAGCCAGGGCAGCAAACACCCCTCCAAATACGGAGACAAGGAGATGCAGGTCAGTCTGTGTGAGAGTGTGTGAGTGTGTGTGTGACCGGACTGTAGTGGACGAGTGTGTGTGTGTGTGCAGGAGCAGAGGTGTGTGTTGTTTTCACCTCTAATGCTGGGACTTTTTCATGGATCATTATCGAGTCAAACAGACGCCTCAGCTGGAAAATCACTGCATCAAATTAAAACATGACAAAACATTAACAGCAACCAGAGCTCAGGAAATACGACAAAAATTAAGCTTTTTGTGATAATAATGATAATAATTTATAATAAAAATAGTAATAATAATCGAGAAAAATATAATAATAATTCAGAACAACTACATATGAGAGAACAACATGATGTAATATAGGAATATACAATCTGAGACCATATGATACGATCAATATATTACGATATGATATAATGCAATATTAAACTAAATCATATGATACAATACAGTACAATATGATACGATATTATACAATATGATATGGAAAGATATGATAATAATGATAACAATCAGAATAACAACAATAAAAATAATGATAATTATAATAATAATAATTATTATTATTATTATTATTGTTATTATTTTTATGATTGTTGTGATGATGATGGTGATTATTATTATTATTATTATTATACGATATGGTAATGATAATATACAAAAATATAGGATAATCATAATTATCATTATATCTTTTTTTATTATATGATATGAGAAGGTATAATATGTTACAATATGATATGATAATAATAATAATAATATTTCTATTATTGATTTATATAGTATCATATTAAACTGTATTATATCATACCCTATCATATCATATTGTATCATCTTGTATTATATTGTACCATATTTTACTGTATTGTGTTCTATTGTATGGTATCATATCTTATATTATTGTATCATTTCTTATCATATCACATCGTTTCATATCATATACTGCTCCCTATATTATATCATGTTGTTCTCTTGTATGGAGTCCTTCTGTAGTATTCTTGTATTTCTCACCATCATTGTAGTATATTTTACTTTCTCGTATTGTTTCCTGCTGTCGGTTCCTCCTCTCATATAGAGTAACTCTAGTATAGATCTACGATGGTGTGTGTGTGTGAGAGTAAACAAAGGAACAAAGGAAAAGGCGGGCGTATCTGAACCTCCGTGTTTACTCGGAGTTTGAAAACACTGACTCTGAGACTCTGCCCCCGTGACTGCGTCTGTTTACTTCACTCTGATCTTCTTCATCAGCGTCTTCTCTCTGTCAGGATTATTATATCATATTTGTTTATCAAATCTAGGACAGCTCAATGGTTGAGTGAAGCTTTCTCTCTCATGTCGAGTTATCTGCTCGAGCGGAGGCGTGAGGAGACAGTGCGAGTCTCCATCTGACGGCGCCCACGCCTGTAGGTGTAGCGGTGACACATACTGGGCGTCGCCTCTTACACAACCTGCAGAGGAGAAGCTGCTGCTGCTGCTGCTGCTGTTGTTTTCATTATGTGATTTCTGATAAATCAGATCCTCTCAGCGGAGCGACGCAGAGTTTGGGATGTTAGTTGTTGTCCTTGAGTTTGTTGAGTTTTCACCTGAAAATCTTCTCAAACGCAGAAATGAAGAAATGAAGATCTCAGATTCGGACTGAAGACCCGGTGGACCTGTGGGCCTGCAGGGCCTGTTTGTTTCAGTGTCACTTTCCTGGTTTTCATATGAATCAGAAACAGCCGACTGTGAAAACTCGGTCTGTGACTCAGACTCAGCCCGTGTTGTTGTTCTATTTCTGCCTCGTCAGCAGGACTCCCATGTAAGTGGAGCTGCTGCAGGAAGGATGGAGCTTCATCCTCTCATCTGCACCGACCGACCAGGAAACAACATTAAAACACAAAATCAAGATTTAGAGAGTCCTGATCAGAGTCTGGATCTGGATTATCTACAGAAAAACGACAAGTTCAAGAAAAACTGGAGTGTTCAGAGGAGAGATGGAGACGGAGGTGAAGGAGGTGAAGGAGGTGAAGGAGGCAGCAGCAGCTCGGGCCTGTCGGAGCAGCAGGGGAGCTAATCTTTGTGTAATTGTTAGTGTTTCTGCGCTGGATGGCTGCCGGAGCATGAGAGGAGCAGTCGGTACAGAAATCGATGGAAGGAGCCGAGAGGAGCTGAGAGGAGCTGAGAGGAGCTGAGAGGAGCTGAGAGGAGCTGAACACAAACGTTCAGACCTCAGTCCTGCAGACCCCCGGGGCTTTAAGGTGTTCGCTGAGAGAGAGAGAGAGAGGACAGTTCTGCTTTCTTCTCTGCAGCGTCTCGACCGTCCTGCTGTGCCTCATAAGGGTCTTGGCAGGACCAGCAGACACACAGTTCAGCGAAGATCTGCCTCCATGATCTCCTCCCAGCATGCCGAGTTCTCAGGGTGCGTTCAGGGTCAGCAGAGTATAGACAGTATAGATGTTCGCTCTCTGTCCTCCCACTGTCCAGCTCCTAATGAGGTGCTGCAGCATAGATACGCCTCAGCATAGATCCTCGTGGTCAGCGTTCGCTCCTCCTGCTCATGATTGATGTTAATATTAAAGTCAGACTTTTACAGCGGCGTCCCTCAGGCGCCATAAAGTCCAAACTGCTGCGTGAGCACAGAGCAGCGTCTGATAAATCTGCTGCTGAAGATCGTTGGAGATGTTCGTCTGTGAATGAAGGCGATGATGATGATGATGATGATGATGATGATGCAGCAGATTCTCCTTCTGCTGCAGGATCTTAAAGTCCAGGTCGACGATCAGAGAAGCAGCTGATAAAAACTGAGACGATGAGGCGGGTTTGAAGAAAACGTCCTGAACCTGTACCGCCCTCCCCAGGACACGCCCCCTGAACCTGTACCGCCCTCCCCAGGACACGCCCCCTCTGACAGAAGATCCTACGCTAACTTCAAACTCTGCTTTTTCCTCTTTGTGGCGATCGCACATTAGGACCACGATCGCCATGGAAACGAGGTTCATAATAATTACTAACCTCTACAATCGTCAACCGTGACTTTAATAAAAACTAAAGAGAAGTAAAAACAGCTCCAGAGAGATGAAGACGCTCCTGAAACACCGACATTTCTCACAGACGTGAGGATCGACCCGTTTTCCGATCTTCGTGTTCTGATCGTCTTTGACTCTCCGACTCCTGCTCAGACTTCACATCACTTCAGAAATCTGGAGATAATTTATCATCTCAGAGGTCCAGAGTGTCTGAAGCGTCTGTGATTCACTCCTGTCGGCTGAAGTGGTTTTAGAAGAAGAAGAAGAAGAAGAAGGAGGAGGAGGAAGAGGAGCCGTTCCATCGTGAATCTGAAGGTTTGAGTGGGAGAGAAATAAAAACGGTTTTATTGACTTTCCTCTAAGTGAGATCTCCGCCTGTCGACCTGCAGCGGTTTACTCTCTCCTACAGAAACGTTGTCAGGAGGTGTTTCTCCGACAGCGGCTAAATTTAACGCTGAACCGCCTTCGTTTGTGGTTCCTGCTGCGGTTTCAGCTCCTGCGTGGAGAAGAACGTGTAATTATCATCTCATGATCTGAGGAAGGTCAGCGTGAGAGTTTGGAGAACCTCACAGCTGGAAACATCAGGATGACAATAGAACAGGTTCTTCTTCAGTTTGAGGAAAGAAAGGACGAGTCTGAGGCAGGAAGAGCTTCAACCTGAGGTCCATCTTCTTCTCCTTCTTCTCCTTCTTCAGTTTCATTAAAGTCATGTTTCAGTTTTCCGTGGACTGAGATATCTGAGGACCTCTGAGTCGTCTGTAAGAATCACTTCCTCCTGAGATGATGATTTTCTCGCTCTCTCTCTCCAGCTGACAGAGATCTTTAGAGATGGTTAACTCAATTGTCTGTTTTTACTTTCAGTTATTTCTCTTTTTCTTCTTCTCAGCACGATGGAGTCAAGATGTCTGTCAGTTTGAGGAGTTAGGAGGAGGAGGAGGAAAGTCTGAATTTACTCGGTTTGTTGTGATTCCTGACATACATGAGCAGGATTATGTTTCAGTTCTCTCCGTGTTCAGAGCCGTTCCTGCAGATTAGTGTTTTTGAGTTTTTCTGAGAGTCGAACCCCGGACCTCTCTCTCTCCTTTACTCTGATGATTCCGTCTGTCCTTCAGACTCTGCAGGTTGAATCAGGCTGCAGATCTGATTTTGGTGTTTTTTGATCTCAGATGTACAGAAGATGTTTTTGTTAAAGAAGTTCTGAGTCGTCCGCTCAGACTCTCACACCTCTGCAGAGAAACGACGGTCCAGAGGAAGTGGATCTGGTTGCTGACAGGCTGGTTTCTGCTGCAGGTCATCGAGCGGCGCCGCTCTTTCATAAGCAGATTAAAAAAAAAGACAAACCTCTCATCGTGTCACGCCGTCTCACATTTATGTTTATCGATTTACAAACCCGACCTGCTTCTTACTCAGCAGAAGGTTTTTTTTAAATGTGAAATCAAGTCAATAAATCCTGAACACAGCAGCAGCAGAACAGGCCGCACATGTCTGAACTGCTGAGCGCGCTCAGTGTCAGCAGAAACCGACGGCGGCGTTTGACCGGACTGACGCTCAGAGCGAACAGCTGATCATAAAACAGGAACTGGAAACTGTTCGGTGTTTCCAATCCGATCAAACTTACAGAGAGAGACGTCGTGTTTTCAGACGGGTAATAGAACCGACTCAGACCCACAATGCATCAGCACCCGCCTTCGCTCTAGCTCCACCCTCTGTTGGCGGTCTGTGCTGATGCTCCCCCCGCCTGTTTTTAACTCTCTAACACGTGTCGATCCGCCTGATTCTCATCGACGGCTGCTCAGTTAAGGTGAAAATTATAATCTGGATTATTTTGGGACGTGGTCAGAATCACAGCTGATGGTTAATCCCAGCTGGAGCCCAAACAAACTTTAATCCCACAGACTCACCTGGAGAGGGGAGGTCTGCTGAGGTCATCAGGAGCAGCCGACTGTAAAGAGGAGGAGAAACTCAGAGTTTGTTAAACTCACAGTCGGTTAATTTTTTAGACAAAGTCCGTCATGCTCTTATTTTGAAGTCCGTCACTTCCTGTCTCTCTCTCTGTGAATGAAGCTCCGTCAGTTCTCCTCTCTGATTCCTCTGACTCGGTGTTTGACAGCGCCTGTTCTCAGAGCTCACAGGAGCTTTCACTGAACCCCTTTAACCAGCTCCAATCACGGACAGGAAGCAGACAGGCCAACAAAGCGCCGCCGCCGCCGTCTCTTGATCCGCCTCTTTATTTCACTCTGATCAGATTTTCTGTCGACTTCACAAAAATAAAGCGCTCCCAGCGTCACTCCGCCTGAGTCCTTGGCGGTTTCTCCCTCCTCCACGTTGGTGATTGACAGCTCCCCTTCAGCCCACCTGACCCCGGGAGGTGACCCCGCCGACCTCGCTCAGACCTGCGTGTTGTTTGTTTACCGTGGGCGCCCTGAAAGCCTCTCCAGATCTGTCATTTGAATGAATCACAGGTGGCCTTCGTCTTCCTCTGCCGCCGCCGCCGCAGCGCCTCCTTATTCAACGCTTCAACGCCGTGGGTGATCGGGGAACGTTGCGCCATTGTTCGCCCACGTCCAGGACCTTGTTTGGTTCTTTGAAATCTCTGCTCCGGAGAATCATCCTCAGATCAGAGACGAGGGTTTCCTTGAACTCCTCGTTGAGAAGGTCGGAAACTGGGTTTGAGAATAAAAGTTTGTGAGATTCAGCCCGTCGTCTCCGTGATCGATCGATCGATCAGAGGAGTCAGACCTCCTTTAACACAGACGAACTCAGAGCAGCTGTGAAGGATGGAGATGGTTACAGGTGATTTATTTTTGACATGTTTAGAGTTTTATGAGTTTTGATCATAAAAACTGAGAAAATTCAGGGAAATCATTGATCAACCAGGAACTTTCTCTTCTTTATTGATGAAGTATTAGCCCATAATCTCTCATATCTCATCATTGACTCCCCGAAGAGGTCTTCTCTTCCACCTTCTCACAACAGACTGAGTCTTAAATAGAAATCTGAACGTATGTCAGAAAACAGGAACTTTGACCTGATCTCTGTCGTGTTTTTCAGCAGTTAAAGTTTTTATCGTCTGAATCTCTTCACCAATCTGATCTTAAATCACTTCAATCTTCCCTCCAACAACAACAACATCATTATTATAATAATAATAATTATTATTATTATTATTATTATTAAATTTACTGACCAGTTTCAGGTCGTTTGGTTGAAATTGTTCTGTGACTGTGAAACATGAAAACTGAGACGTTAAAATGATCATTTTTACCGAACGACCAGATTTTTCAGAGAAGTGTTTCTACAGTTCAGAATAATTCTGTATGATTGGATAAGACATGAGGTGATTTAATTGGATTTCAGTAAAACTAAAAAGAACAGACACGACAGAAAACATCAAGATGAAATAAATAAAAGCAGGTAAAAAAAAAAAGATTTAAAATGAAATAAAAACACAAAGTAACAAAAGTGATAAAAGAGATCAGACTGAACTGTCCTGTTGAAATAAAAGGAATAAAAATGAGTTTAAAGACGAGATTTTAAAGTAGAAAGAGTGAAGGATGTTTTCAGCTCTGATACCGAAGAACAAAGTTCGGTTAAAACATCAAACATCGGACGTCGAAGAGATGTGCAGATCAAGTCGGTATCGGGTCGGTCCGTCAAAGAACACATCTAGACGTCAGTGCGACGTGAAAAAAAGTTTAGATATTTCAACGTCCAAATTGGACCTTTTTTAGACGTCGCTCTGACGTTTAGAATTTGGACGTCATCTGAAGATCAAATCTAGACGTCGGCACAACCAAGGTGTGGGCCTCATTATTGGACCTCTTTTAGACGTTAAATCGACGTCCACATTTGGACCTCATCGTTGAAAAAATATGTTGAATAGATGTCATTTCGACGTCGCAGTGCGCAGTAGAATTCATCAATAATAATCAATAATAACTGATCAATTTCATATTAACAGACTCTTTTGGCAGCAGCTGGTCTGTGTAGATAATAAAAAAAAACTTTCCAAAATCTGAAATATTAAAAAGAACAAAGAGTGATTTTTTTTTTTTAGACGCAGTTTTCTTCAGTTTATTTTGACCGTTTGTGTTTTTCTCTCAGAAGTTTGATTCATAAATTCACAGATCGTCTCTCGGTGCAGAAATCCTCTCTAATGAATGCATGAATGTCCTCATTAATGACTTCATTAGCACCTCTGTCTCTGCACTGATTGGTCCTCTGGATGAGATAACTCCTTCGTCTGAAATCACTCACTTTGGTTTCTGCACCTTGACTCCGTCCTCTGCAGAGACGGCGTTCTCTGATCCAGTCAGCCGTGTTCGATGACGCCGCGTAGGCCCGCCGCTCTCTCACTCATTAACACCTTTTTCTGGATCTGGGCGCCGTCTGTCACTTCACGACGCTGGTTCAGATTATTCCGCTCTGTAGAAGTCTTTAAATACTCTCAGTTACAGGAGGGGACCTGAGGACGAAGGTGAGCTCACCTGGAGGATTGTTCAGAGGAGAGACGACGTCCTGAGCTGAGTCACCGCAGAAGAAGAAGGAGGAGGAGGAGGAGGAGGAGGAGGAGGAGGGAGTGAAGGAGTCTGATCAGAGGAGATAAAGAGCTCCGTCATCTGAGGACACTTTTGTTCTAATTCACGGTTAGCGGCTCTGATGTGCGCTGACATTTTCAGAGCCGAACTCAGCAGACGCTCAGACTCCGAGCCGTACTTAAACCTCCATTTGTCTGTTTTTACCCGTCAGGACTGTGAGGATGTTCAACGCCTCGATCTGCTCCGTCCTTCTGTTAAAATCAGTCAGACTCTCTGTTACTGTGGCTCAGGGGTCTGAAGGGTCGAGGGTTCGATTCCTCAGACTGTTTCTGACGGTCAGTCCAGATCCAAGTTTGAGAGCTGAGTGAAGGTCGGAGACTCTGAAGAAACGAAGACGAACTTTTTGGCCTGATAGATACTTTAATAAAACTTCATGTTCCTTTTGACTAAAATCATTTATCACTCATTTAATAATAATAATGTTATAATCATCATGACTTCAGCTGCACTCATGAAATATGAGTTTGTTAAACTAACAGGATAAACTTCATTCAGAAATCCTTTTTCTAACCGCCTGTTTTCTTCCGTTTCTCTTTAACGGCGTGAACACACACAGCTCCATGCTCGGCTCGTCTCCTAAAGTCTGAAGGAAGTTTCTGTGAAGCTGCAGAAATGTTGTTTTCTATTCAGGATACGACAGCAGCGTTATAAGAGCATATGAATCATGCAGCGTTTCCATGACAACGCCATATATCAGAGTTTGTTTGAGGTTGAGGAGATGTTTTTTTCTAAAGAGGTGAATTTTGATGATGTAAACGGTGAGACCAGGATCCAGGTGAGGAGGATTCACGGTGGACGGATTTAAAGTCTGAAAGTTTGAGGGCCTGAAGTCGAACCGTGTCAGCGTGTCTTTAACACCGCCCTCTCTCTCTCTCTTCTTTACTGCAGTACGTGGAGGCCATCAGCAACAAGCAGAGCGAGCTGGACAACTACATCGCCGAAGGCTACAAGAACGCTCTGTCTGAGGAGAGGAGGAGGTACTGCTTCCTGGTCGACCGCCAGTGCGCCGTCGCCAAAAACAGCAACACCTACCACGGCAAGGTGAGCGAGAGAGACGCCGCGAGACCGCCGTTTCTTTACCCTTCAGTTTGTGACGTTACTGCGGGGCGAGATGATCGATTTACTGCTGCTCTGGTTAACCCTTCAAACTCCCTGATATGTTTTTAAAAATCTCAGTTAAAACTTGATCCTTTCAATCACAGCAAATATAAACACATTAGGATTGGAACAAACACACAACAGGAACTATTGACATATTTACACTCATTCTTCAGGTGTTTTTGACTATTTACAGTTGTTTCTGGGATGAGACAGAGGACCACATCAGACTGCTCACAGTCTCTGCTTTACTTGTTTCCAAACATTGAGGATCATTATTTCTTATTTTACAGACAAACAGGGAACTTTCTTGTCTCTTATTGGACACTAACGTCAAAGGAAAGATAGAAGCTGAGAGTTAAAGAGCTTAGACCTGATCTTTGCAGGAGAAGATGAGGGCCAAAGAGCTTGGACCTGATCAAACAGACAAACAAATAAACCTGCATTTATTTGACCGAGGGAGGAAGTGCAGTTTATGAATCTTTAGGATCCGGTTCACTAAGAGTATGAGAAGAATATGAGACCATGTAATTGGTTTGACAGAAAAAGATGTCATCAAAACGGCTTGTCAAACCCAGAAGATATTAGCGGCATTTAGCGATTATTGATAAATAATCCTGTTTTCACCGTATATCACTGCAGATTTACCATCAAACGTCTCTGATCAAACACCTATTTTTGTGTCTGGATTGTAAACCTTGTAGCAGGTGTAGAAATGTCTGGAAACCCTCGATAGATCACCAAAAGGGTAAACTATTGAAGACTTTTAATCCCGTAGAGATACACGGTATAGATGCTGAGAAACTGGAAACTATATCGACGGCGGGGTTTGAAGTGTTGAACACGACTCCAGACTATGAGGTGTCACCTTAAAACCTAAAACCTCATGTTTGTTTTTTCTGTAAACTCCCTGGACATCCGTCTTTTTCATTTATAAAAATATTCCACAGACATAAAAACCTCCAAGTGTGGAGGAAGGTGCAGGTTCGAGTTTCTGTTCTGCAGGGAAAAGTTCTGATTGGGCGTCAGGACTTCTCCTCTCTGTAAGAGTTTCATAATCTCCGAGAAATGAAGAAGGAGGGCATTTCCCACCCACACGCCCTCCTTCTCGCCGGGGAAATGTGAGGTGGTAAAAGGAAGTGAGAGCGACGGAGAATGGGAGAGGAGGAGGAGGAGGAGGAGGAGGGTGAAGTGGGGAGGCAGCGGGAGAGAGAGAGAGAGAGAGAGAGTGACCTACTTCTGTAAGAACACTGGGTGATCAGACTCGGCGTGTGTGGGAGTGAAAGTGTCTGAATGAGTGATTGATAGACAGAGGGAGGAAGCACATAACACAAACTGTTAAAACGACGATGACGATGATGATGATGATGATGATGATGCACCAACAGCCGGAGGAGATTTTTATAGACCCAAGAGTCAGCGCCACGCCGTAACCCAGATCCACAAACATGCAAACGACGTTCGCTCTGAGATGATCGTCTTCTTCTTCTTCTGCACAGATGTGGTTTTATAAGATCTGATACGTCCGTCTGTGCTGTGAGGTTCAGTTATTTACATGAATAATCAGCTGTTTAAAAATTTAAAACCATCTTTCCTCTTTCTCTGAGAACGAAAGGATAAAAAGAAAGAAGAGGATTAGAAAGAAACACCGCAGAGATTTTAACCAAATCAGAGATCCTCAAAGTCCAGACGATAAAGACGAGCAGATTTAAGGTGTTCATGTAACGACTGCAGCAGGAGGAGGACGGGGGGCCGAATTAACAGATTATCAGGCGATTTTTACACTGAATTAAGAATTCAGGAGATTCTGAGGAGATCATGATTCTTAAAAACTGTTAAAGATGCAAAGAGACGCTTTAAAAAACGCTAAACACGTTTCTGGATCTCTGAGTCTGAGTAAAAAAACTATCTGCTTCTGTGGAAAAATAATAATTATTATTAATTATTTCTGTGTAATAAACTGAACTAAAGACCTGCTGAGTGAAGAGTTCATCTAAAACCAAAATACAGTGAATCAAACATTCAATAAGACCGAGATACAGTGAAGCTGAGACCTAATTAAAGTTAACCTTAGACCTTTACAGTGAAGCTGAGACCGTCTGTATCTGAAGTGTGTCATAGAGATTTTTAAGACCTGGTTCAGGAGAATCCGAGACAAACACCAGTTAATCTGAGCTAAAGTTACAGTAAATCTGAGACCCGGGACTAGATAGACGATCTAAGACTTAACAAGGAAACTGAGACCTGGTCCAAGTGAATTTAAGCTCGAGTGTAAGAATTAGATCTAAGAGAGTCTGCATTAAAGCTGAGACCCAGTTTAAGTGAATCTGAGACTCTATAAACTAGTCACAGTGAATCTGGGACCTCAGACCTAGATAAAGTGAATCTGAGCCCTAGTAAAAGTATATTTGTGACTCATAGTGAATATCTGTCGTATTTTAGTCGGTCTGAGATGTTTTTTTACAGTGAATCTTGTTTCTTTTCTCTGAGCAGTCGATGATATATATCTATAACACTTTAAACAGGAGAGGGAGCTCAGTAGACATCTATCTTACTGCAGATCTGTGATTGTTTTTGGTCTTTATTGACCCGCTGAGTCTCAGCGTTCCTCTCCTCTGTTGGATGCTGTGGTGGTCGGCTCTAATGAAGAACAGCGAATCCACCGTCTGCTCGTTGATTATATCATCTCAGTGGTAAACACGCTGACCCACCTACGCTCTACCTTCGCTGTTTGTGACGGCCGGCCCAGGTCCTGGTGGTGGTGACTCATCACTTCTGAAACACACTTTTCTGTCCGCTCACAGAAAGGTTGATGGACCGCTCACTCCAGTTTCATTGATCCGACTCTTTCTGAAAAATGAACGACTGTCTGCAGGAAGTGAAATCCTTATTTTAAAGTTGGTGTGAAAAAAAAACCCAACACAACAGTGAGCGGTCCGAGCTGAAATCCCAAGAAACAAGATGTTCACCCTGTTAGAGTGAATTTCTTTCTGCCGTACTTTCATTTCGGTGCATGTGTTAATTTATTAGCCCACCCACACCCAGCCGCCCACAGACACTCAGCAGGGCCAGACCACCTTGGACCGGTTCTGTGTTTATCCTCCACACATGCCTGCTGGAGTTCAGACTGCAGATCGAGCTGCAGAGCTGCCGTCTCTCCAGTATTCATGGATTCAGGACTCTCTCATTTATTCTCTGAAGATGGATGTAAATGAGCAGAGTCCTTATGTAAGTGTCCTGCTGCTCTATAATGTATGGAGATGAAGCTCTGCTGTACGAGGACGGGCCGAGGGCTTCAGTGATGAGAGTGAGGAGGACGACTCTGTCCCACCTCTGTGTGTGTCTCTCTGTTTATACGTCTGTAGAGGAAATTCACACCGACTTCCAGAAGAATCTACGAGGATTCAGGAGAAACACTCGATTATTATCAGTGTTAGTAAAAAATCAGAGTTCTGTACGTCAAAAATATAATTATGATTTTAATCAAACAACTCTAAACAAAAAAGATGAGACTTTCTGAGGAGTCAGAAATATTATTTCAGCCTCAGATTTATGATTTACAAAAGAATTTACAAAAAGAGCAAAATTCTGGAGCAAAAAGCAAAAATCTGTAAATGAATTCTGAGATTAAAGTCAAAGTTAAAATTTATTTCTGCAAATTTTTCATTTAACCTTGGACTTTTAGAAGCTACAAATCTCAGAAAAATCTAATTCTCACATTTGGTAAAAACTAAAATGTTAAAATCCAAAAATCCAAGAATCTAGAAATTTGAAAGAATTTTATCTTAAGCCTAAAATTCTTTAAAAGAAAACAAAATTTTTAAAAAGGCCAAAAGTTTTTTGGGAAAAATGTAAAACTCTGAGATTTAAATTAGAGGGTTTTTTTATGTTTGATGGTTTTTACCTTAAATTCTGAGGAAAAAAGTCTGAATTTTCATCTTTAAAAATTATAAGAAACGTCTGAATTCAAAGAATAAAAAGTTAAAGAGTCAAAAATCTGATTTTAATCTCAGAATTTAAACTTTATTCCAGAAAAATCTGAGACTAAAAAGTCAAAACAGCGAGAATAACTGAGAAAAAGTTTAAACTCTTTCAGATTTTAGACTTTTTTAATCTTTGATTTTAACTTTAATATCTTAAATCTAATTTTGTTTTTATTTTGGTGTTTTAGTCGAAGAGGATTGGAGTTCTTATTCTTCAGGTCTGATTGTTGTTTTTCATCTTTTAATCCTGATGATTTAATCTCTAATCCAGAGGGATTAAAAACAGTTTAAAGAGCAGGTTACAGTCGTGTTTTAAACCACAGAAACGTCTCCTAACATCTCCTTCTCTAAACCCTGTCCTCCTCCTCCTCCTCCTCCTCCTCCTCCTCCTCCTCCTTCGTTCTCCAGGGGAAGGAGCTGTTGTCCCAGAAGATCCCGCTGTGGCAGCAGGCCGGCGCCGAGCCCAACAAGCTGCCGGACCGAGCCATGTTCCTGGCCCAGCAGATGAGCGGCACAGGTGGGACCCTGCCTCCGGGGGTCCACCATCCGGGCATGCCCATCTCTGAGCCCATCCCTGGAGCCAAACCTCTGCCCGTCCCTCCAGAGCTGGCAGCCCTCAGGGCCAGCGGGGGTCTTGGACAGCAGGTGGGTCCCTTAGATCAACACTGAGTCCACCTTGGACCCGAGTCCTGTCTGTGTTTACTGCTGCTGGATTTGGTAACAGGTTTTTATGGAGGAGGGGCACACTCATGGATGAGTTTGTGTTTGTGGATCTTTATCCGGCCGTAAACGTCAGCGAGCGTAAATCTTCTCCAGAGAGCGTCTCTCAGGTTTAGTTTTCAGGACGACCGTGAAGGACGGCGCTCTAAAATGAGGCCTAGAGTTGGTCCTGAGCTCAAAATGTAAATATAAATACAACCCTTTCAGTGAACCAAAGTGCTTTACAAGAGAAAATAGAAATGAATCAATAAAAACAATCAAAGCAATAAAATAAAAGAATATAAAAAAAAAGAAAAGAAAAAGAAAAAAAAAAGAAAAAAGAATAAAATACAAAGCAATAAAATCAAGTGTCTCCACCCTACTGAGTATTAAAAGCCAGCATAGATAAATATGTTTTTAATCGAGATTTTAAAGACGACCAAAACATCAGCTGGCGCCCACTTTCCAAAACTGAAGGAGGTCTGAGGGGGCGGGGCACAAGTACCTGAACCCCCACACTCTTAACCAGGAGAGGGTCCCTCCATAAGGACCTGATCCTGCATCATGGGAGCTCTGATCACATCCTCAGAAACCTCTTCAGGATGATCATCACGCCGTTAGCTCACCACGCTAATTAGCTCGTCGCACAGAAGAGTCTCTCAGGCTCTTCTACTTCCTGCCCCTCCTCCCTCCTCTGAAAAAAACATCAAGATTTACATGAAAGACTCTGAGCTTCAGTTCTAATCAAGAACCGCCGTGTGCATGCGGTGGCGTTGGCGGTGGTGATGGCGGCGTACTCTGTTCCCAGATGAAACTGAAAGTCTCTGCAGTCGCTCAGTTTGTTTATCTTCAAACCAACATACAGAGACTGAATCAGCACTTCCTGTCCCAGATCCTCACACACACACACACACACACACACACACACACACACACACACACACACACACAAACAGGACGAGGGTGTGTGTTTTAATTGTTAATCTGATGTCCTCACAGAGGCTGATGGGGGCGCTGGATGGAGCGATGCCCCTGATGAACGGCACCACCGGTCTTCACGGAGGCGAGGACTACCAGCAGTGGATGGAGGCGAAGGTGGCGCAGGGCAAAGTCTCGTCTCAGACGCACAGAGGGGCGGAGGTCTTCTCCAACACGCTGCCTGTCCGCAAGGTGGCGCCCGCCAAGAGCAAGGCGGCGCTGAGTAAGGACACACACACACACACACACACACACACACACACACACACACACACACACACACACAGATGTTTACTGTCTGCAGGAAGACGAACAACCTTCAGTTGTGTTGTTTTTGTTAAAAACCAACATTTCACAGATTATTTCAGACAATAATCGTCCTCAACAATCAACAGAGAAAAGAGGAACATGTGATCAAAATAATATTATTAATTTATTAATCTAATTATATAAGAGGTAGAGCAGACCTGGTTCATGAGAATATGAAGTTTTATTGAATTAAAGAGGGAAAATTCATCAAAACTGTAAAGAGATCTGAGAGAATAATCTCAGTTTAATCCTGAAGGAGAGAGAGAGAGAGAGAGAGAGACAGAGAGAGAGAGAGGGAGAGAGATAGAGAGAGAGAGAATGAGAGAGAGAGGGAGAGAGGAGAGAGAGAGAGAGAGAGAGAGGGAGAGACAAAGAGAGAGAGAGAGGGAGAGAGCGTCTGGAGCTCAACACGCCTTAAAATGAGATTTCTCATGTTGTTGAGAGTATTATTGTAGTATTATTGAAGTATTATTGTAGTATTATTGAAGTATTATTGCAGTATTATTGAAGTTTTATTGTAGTATTATTGAAGTATTATTGTAGTATTATTGAAGTATTATTGTAGTATTATTGAAGTATTATTGTAGTATTATTGTAGTATTATTGAAGTATTATTGTAGTATTATTGAAGTATTATTGTAGTATTATTGTAGTATTATTGAAGTATTATTGTAGTATTATTGAAGTATTATTGTAGTATTATTGAAGTATTATTGTAGTATTATTGTAGTATTATTGCAGTATTATTGAAGTATTATTGTAGTATTATTGAAGTATTATTGTAGTATTATTGTAGTATTATTGAAGTATTATTGTAGTATTATTGTAGTATTATTGTAGTATTATTGAAGTATTATTGTAGTATTATTGAAGTATTATTGTAGTATTATTGAAGTATTATTGTAGTATTATTGTAGTATTATTGCAGTATTATTGAAGTATTATTGTAGTATTATTGAAGTATTATTGTAGTATTATTGTAGAATTATTGCAGTATTATTGAAGTATTATTGTAGTATTATTGAAGTATTATTGTAGTATTATTGTAGTATTATTGAAGTATTATTGTAGTATTATTGAAGTGTTATTGAAGTGTTATTGTAGTATTATTGAAGTATTATTGTAGTATTATTGAAGTATTATTGTAGTATTATTGAAGTGTTATTGAAGTATTATTGCAGTATTATTGTAGTATTATTGTAGTATTATTGAAGTATTATTGTAGTATTATTGTAGTATTATTGAAGTATTATTGTAGTATTATTGAAGTGTTATTGAAGTGTTATTGTAGTATTATTGAAGTTTTATTGAAGTATTATTGTAGTATTATTGTAGTATTATTGAAGTATTATTGTAGTATTATTGAAGTATTATTGAAGTGTTATTGAAGTATTATTGTAGTATTATTGAAGTATTATTGTAGTATTATTGAAGTATTATTGAAGTATTATTGAAGTATTATTGTAGTATTATTGTAGTATTATTGAAGTATTATTGTAGTATTATTGAAGTATTATTGAAGTGTTATTGAAGTATTATTGAAGTATTATTGAAGTATTATTGTAGTGTTATTGAAGTGTTATTGAAGTGTTATTGTAGTATTATTGAAGTTTTATTGAAGTATTATTGTAGTATTATTGTAGTATTATTGTAGTATTATTGAAGTATTATTGTAGTATTATTGAAGTATTATTGAAGTGTTATTGAAGTATTATTGTAGTATTATTGAAGTATTATTGTAGTATTATTGAAGTATTATTGAAGTATTATTGTAGTATTATTGTAGTATTATTGAAGTATTATTGTAGTATTATTGAAGTATTATTGAAGTGTTATTGAAGTATTATTGAAGTATTATTGAAGTATTATTGTAGTATTATTGAAGTATTATTGTAGTATTATTGAAGTGTTATTGAAGTGTTATTGTAGTATTATTGTAGTATTATTGAAGTATTATTGAAGTATTATTGAAGTATTATTGTAGTATTATTGAAGTGTTATTGAAGTATTATTGTAGATCAAACCCACAGAGGAGTGAATGAAACGTCTCTGAGCGTCAGAGTCGACCTGCAGATCTAATAAAGACCTGAACAGGAGCGAAGAGACAGAGAGCTGATATTAAAAACAGAGATATTAGAGGAGGAGTGAGTCATGACTGCAGAGTTCATCTTTAACAAACTGAAGACAAACAGAAGATCAGTGTTTGACGGTGAGGAAGAGCTGACCCTCCTCCTCCTCTTCCTCCTCTCTCCTCTGACAGTGGAGACCCGGACGCTGCCCCGCTCCAGCTCCATGGCAGCAGGACTGGAGAGAAACGGGAGGACCCGGGTCCAGGCCATCTTCTCACACGCAGCCGGCGACAACAGCACCCTGCTCAGCTTCGGCGAAGGCGACATCATCACTCTGCTGGTCCCCGAGGCCCGGGACGGCTGGCACTACGGCGAGAACGAGAAGAACAGGATGTGAGTGTCAAACTTTATCAAACTCGCAGAGAAAGTTTCAGTTTGTGTGTTTTTTTCACGGCGGCGTCTCCTCGACTCCAACAGGCGCGGCTGGTTCCCGTTCTCCTACACCAGAGTGATCCCCGAGAACGACGCCAACGCCATGAGGCAACTCCGAGTAAACAAGTAAGTTTTACAGGATTTACAGGGACCCTGAACGCACCGTCAGAGAGAGAGAGAGAGAGAGAGAGGGAGAGGGAGGGAGAGAGAGAGAGAGAGAGAGAGAGGGAGAGAGAGGGAGAGAGAGAGAGAGAGAGGGAGAGAGAGAGAGAGAGAGAGAGAGGGAGAGAGAGGGAGAGGGAGGGAGAGGGAGAGAGAGAGGAGAGAGAGAGAGAGAGGGGGAGAGGGGGAGAGAGAGAGAGAGAGAGAGAGAGGGAGAGAGAGGGAGAGGGAGGTCTCCTTTAATAAACGAGATGATCATTTCTCCTTTTTTTACACTTTATATAAACGAACCTCTTCTTCTGTCATTAACTCGTTAATAAAGTCAAATAAATTCAGCTGTAAGTTTTCAAAACGATCATTAAAACTGTAAATAATTAAAAAACTTTTACTTCACTGTCTATAAAGCATTTTAATTAGGAAACATCAGGTTTGATTAAAACTTCATGTTTCTGACACTTTAGTAAAAAACTACAGACAGTGTTTGATGAATTCTGGGTTTTATAATATTTTATAACTGTCTTCAGTTTTGACAGATTATTAAACTCTGTTTAATGTTTTATAAGAAATGATAATTTTTCTGATTCTCAAAGGAGAGAAAATCTTTTTAAAACTGACTTCATGACTTTAATTAAAGAGAAAATTTCACCTGAACGTGAATTTAATTTATTTTTATTTTGGGACAATTTTTACACATTTTTAAGAACCATGTGAGACACACAGATGTTTAGATATAATATACATGAGGAAACAAAATCAACATTTATCAGAAGTTAACTGACTGTAACCTGATAAACGTCACGATCAGCTGTTATGAATGTTTATTATCACTGATAAGGATCTTTTATTCACTGTAAGTTCAGAGTTCATGTAAAGTTCGTCTCAGTGGTTTTAATAAACATTTTTCTGACTTCATTTTGTCTCTGAAGCTCTGAGCTGAAGTGAACTTCTGTGTTTAAACACCTCAAACTGAAATATTAAATATTAAATATTAACTCGATAGATTAGCAGGTATCTGAGAAACGGCGTTGAGTTCCTCCCGCAGGTTCGACCTCAAACATGGACTCACTCTCTGAGGAGAACACGTTGATGGTTTTCTTGATTTTCTGTGTCTCTGTTTTTTGTTTTTCAGTCTCCAACACGGGAAGAGCAGCAGCACAGGAAATCTTCTAGAGAGAGAAGACATGGCCATGTCCGCCCCCGACTATGGCGTCCACTCCCGTATGGCGGCACAGAGCGCTGCTGCGCTGCACGGCAGACAACAACGCCCCTACAGTGTGGCGGTGCCAGGCTTCTCACAGGTGCGAGGGGAGCGCACACACACACACACGCACACACACACACACACACACAGAAGCGATATTTTTTTTGTAGGATGGATCTGCGCTCGTCTGTCTGAGACAGTTTGGAGGGAGCTACTCCAGGCGAGCTGCTGACCTGCGATAGAGAGCGGGAACAGCTTTATTTTGACAGGCTGTCTCTTCCTCTACCTGCCCCCCCCCCAGAGACACCAGCTTATGTAAACGCAGAAACACGTTCCCCTCCGCTTCACTCGGCGTCCTGTTTACGGAGAGACGGGACAAAGACTCAAACCCCAGAGTCTCCCTCTGCGGTCTGACGCTCTGAGTTCATCTGACAGCCGAGTTCAGAAGAGAGCGAGCGAGCGAGAGAGGGGGGGGTTAATATTTCAGAAGTTGGAAGTAGACTTATGCAACAGTAGAGCGGCTCCCCTCCTACGCCTCACCTGGATCACTCCATGTGGGCGGTGCCTAATTGCTCAGCGGTCATGTAACGACTTAAACTGTTCTCTCCACCTCACCGCGTTCAGGGACCGCCATGTTTCCCGCTGATGTTTATGGAGAACCGGGTTATGTCATCAGGGCTGAGTGCGTTTGGGAGTTTTCAGATACAACAGTCAGGTGGTGAGACCCGATGGTTAAAGAAAAAGGAGGTCAGAGGAGACGAAAAAGGAGTTAAATCAGAGTTAGGAGGGGGAAGTTCTTCAGACAGACACACACAGTGGACACAGATTAAAGTTTAATCTTCAGGTTTATTTTTATTAAATCAAAACTTTTTTATTAAGACATTTCTTTATCTCTCATCTCACGGATTATTTGTATAAATTAATGTTAATATAATAGATCAGGTGATTAAAATAATATTAAAATCATTGAGATGTAAATGTGACTCATATAAACCTGTTTATTCTCACTGCACAGAAATGTCGTCTAATTCATCAGTTTTGATTCTTACTTCTGCTGCTTTTCTGTGATGTAACATTTCTCTGCTGCCACCTGCTGGCTGCTGCGGTCGTTGCACCTTTCCAAACTTTTTTCTTTTGCTTTATTGAAAAGGTCATAAATAAATAAAGAGAGGAAGTGTTATCTGAGCAAACTTCTGAATTATTTCATTTTTTCATTGTTCACAGCAAGGAGTGGAAGAATATGAGCCTCGCTTTCCCACAAGGTAAGAAAAAAACACCTTTACTTTATCTTTAAACCGGGTCTAATTTAGGCTCCACTCAGGGTCGTTTGTGGGCGGAGTCAGTGCAGGTCTGTGTCTTCAGGTGTGGGGGGTGAAGCCGGAGGGTTTGAGGGTCGGTGGTTCCTCTTCCTGAAGTCCAAACTTGCAAACACACACACACACACACAGCATTAGTCATTTTTGTGTTACTTCTTTTATTCTCTTTTCTTTTACTTGTTTTTTTGTTTCACGGTTGTTGTTGTCGTCTAATAACCAAAAACCCTCTGAACTTGGTTTTAAAGCAGGTTTTCAGTTCATTTCTGTTTCTGTTTAAAGTGGATTTAAGTTTGTTTTCTGTTCTTTGTGTCGGTAAAATCAGCGCTTTGACTCTCCAGCTCTTTCTCATAACCCTCATGCACCTCCACCTGCTAACTGCACTCATCCACCCGACCCCTGATCACCTGCTTCAGACCCTCTCATTCACTTTTAACCCGACTGATAAACCGTCTGATCCGAACAGACGATGTTGTTGTTGTTTTTAAAGTGATCAACAGATACAGAAAGTTTGGGAGTCGCTCCATCAGATTGTTTCCGACAGCAGAATTAATTAATGTTAATTAATGTTAATTAAAGTTAATTAATGTTAATTAATGTTAATTACTGTTGTTCTTCAAACACTGTTATAGTAATTAAAGGAGGTTATTTATGCTGGTTACCAGAGTGAAGACAAGAAGCTGTTTACGTCATTTCAAAATAAAAGTACATTTTATTACAAATGAAATCCAGTAACACAAATACAGGACAAATAAAATCATCACAAACACGATTTATGACGGAGAGACATTTCGACCTTTACCCTCAATTTCCAACGCATCTGAAACGGCTACGAAGAAAATCGCCGCCGTTACAGATGCGGTGGAAATTAGTCTGAAAAGTTTGACGATAAAGTGACTTTTATTTTTTTATCTGAAGTCTGTGTTACAGGATGAAACTTTAATTTGAACTTTGTCAGAAATAGATGATTAAATACATTTATTAGTGAAGTCAATTACATTTTTAATATAGGTGTTAATGGGGATTTCATAGTTTTTGGAACCAGCCTCTAGTGGACACTTGAGGAACTGCAGTTTCCTGTACTTCAATAAAAAAATAATCCTCTGCTGTGAACGTTGAAGGAAATACTTCTCCTGTCTGTGTGACCGTGGAGCAACAACTGAACCTTCTTTACCTGTTGATCATTCAGAAAAGGTCTAAAGGGTCCTCAGAAGTCTGATAGGGGGGTTAGTGTCTCAGACCTGGTCTCTGGTGTCTGGGTTTGTTTCTCAGACCCGGTCTCTGGTCTCTGGGTTACTCTTAGACCCGGTCTCTGGTTTGGGGTTAGTGTCTCAGACCCGGTCTCTGGTTTGGGGTTAGCGTCTCAGACCTGGTCTTTGGTGTCTGGGTTAGTTTCTCAGACCCGGTCTCAGGTCTCTGGGTTAGTTTCTCAGACCTGGTCTCTGGTCTCTGGGTCAGTCTCAGACCCGGTCTCAGGTCTTGTGTGGTCTCTGATGTCCCTCCTGAAGCAGCCCTCCTGGACGCCTCTCCTTCTCTCTGTCCACAGTTCCACAGAGGGAAAGTTGATTTCCACAGTGTGAGGACAGACAGACAGACAGACTGATGATGATGATGATGATGATGATGAAGCTGTAGGACAGGGACGCCGCTCACGCCGCCGCTCCCTCAGCTGACCCCTCCTCCCCTCATCCTCACCCCTCCTCCTCTTCCTCCTTTAACCTCCTGCTTTGGCAATAACCTCCCCTGAGCCGATCAGAGACTCGATCTGCACCTCCCCCCCTTTGACCTCCAAAACCCCGTCTGGTTTCTGTCCGGTTTCCACTCTGGACCTCAGCTGAAGAGTCCGTCAGTCCCGCCGGGCCGAACTCGACTAAACGGACTCTGTTCCATCTGCATATTAAGGATGGATGTGAAGGACGTTTCCTCTGAGGACACGTGTCTCTTGCTTGTCTTTCATGCATGTACATTTCTTTTCTATATTTCTGGAGATCATATTCCTCCACCTACAGATTTTCACAGATGTGCTCTCCATCAGAACGACGACGTAGACGAGGATCTGCTGTAGATCAGGGTGTGAAATTCAAGGTCTTGATCCTAAAGAGGATTTTCATAATGTATAAAAAAAACATCAAACTCAATATTTGACCGGCTCTCTCAGTATTTAACAGGAAGTCCATGAGGTTTTTATTCCTCTGAGAAAAGAGGAGACGTAGTGAACCGACGGGGATGTTTACTGTACATAGATGTTCCTCACACAGAGGTGTTTGTCCTGCAGTATCTATGATCAGTTTTCTGTAAAAGACGATGCACCTTATAAGAGGAGTAGTTTCTATATCGGACTTTGTGTAAACGCACTTATACCGTTACTGCACTAACTGGACTTTAACAATCAGTCTTTGGACTTCTTCTCCAACATCGGACCGGAGCGACGCCGAAAACCCCGACCTTCGGGTTCCTCTGAGTGTCTGTCATACCGAGGCTGAATGAGGTCCACCGGTCCTCACCTCTCAATCCCTGAAGTTGGATTTAAAACTGTAACTACAATTAATTTAATGAGCGCACAAAAGAGACGAACATTCGCTCCTCTATCGTGAGAATGTTGCAGCTTTTTCCCGTTAAAATGACGTTTCACAGCCATAAAGAATAACCAATCGGAGCCCAGCACTTCTAGCCAATCAGAAGCGAAGTAGGGCAATAATTTCGCTGCCTCCATCCCTCTCGTCATCATCCGAGTCGGTCTCGTTACTGTTACGATATTTAGCTGTTCAGCGATGATTCCAGCTCAGACGACAGTTACCGTAATTCTCTGAATATCCAGTGAGTGGAGCGGCTTTGTTGATAACCGAAGTCGTACTTTCACATTTCGACAGATTTTTGATCGTACCACATCAAATCGGTCAGTAAGCACAACAAGTAATTAAACAGAAGGTGCGCTGGATTATCAGGCGCGCTGTCAATTATGAGAAAATTTAAGGATTTTAAATGCCCCTTATTGTCCGAAAAATACGGTACAATAAAATAAAAACTCTTAGATTAATTATTCCGATAAATACTCTGACGCTGCACCGTTGTGAACAGAGTCGTTCTCTACAGGTTTTTGTGATCCGGTCTCCTGCTGCACCTGAACGCTTCGGTCCTAAAACTGAAAGACTTAAAAACACAAAAGTGCTTTTTACTCGACCTGCGAACTGAGCCATCTACGAGGTTTTAAAGACGCTAACAGCTGCAGCAGGAATCAGGAAGACACTGCAGCAGCTAAACTACAAAAAGGCTTCTTCAGAAATAAACGTGTTTATCTTATTTACTTTTATTTTTATAGTCTATTTAACGGAGAAAATGTAAATTACATTGTAAAAATTCCACCTGATGCAAACGAACTTTAGTATCGAATGTTTTGCACACAGAGATCATGACGAACTCTTCAAGCGGATTTCTAGTCGCTGAAGTTGAGTGAACTTTCTGTCTTTACGCGTCTCCATAACAGCGCCTCCTACTGTCAGTAAAGTGACTTTTATATCTGAGTGCTGATGATTTTCTGATGCGGCGTCAGTGGCGTCGTGTTCATAAACAGGGTCGTATTCGTGTTTCTGTGGCGGCGTATCCAGCAGCAGAGGAGGAGGACTTTGAGGTTGAACCTCATTCAGCCTTGTTCCTGCTGTGGTCTGTAAACTCAGACCACAGGGAGTTTTAATCTCAGTGTTTCAGAGAAAATGTGTCTGACTGTCTGTGTTGAATAAAGATGCTGGTCTGCTCGTCTGTCTGTCGCTCCAGTTAGTGCCTGTTTTTACTAACCTCTGTGTGTTCACCGCTCACTTTCTGTAAGAATGGTTTTTCCTTGAACTTTTGGCTCCTGAAGTTTTCACAAAAATCTGATTTAATTTATTTTCAGAGGAAAATTTAACCTGTTTTCTCTGTTTAAGAGTTAAAATATTAAATGAAGTGTTGAAGTTCACGGTGAGACAGAAGCTCTTTCTCTGATTTTGGATTTAAAGACTTTCCTGGATGATGAAGTGGAGACAGCTGCTGTTATTCCTGATGTGGATGTCTGCGTCTCTGTCTCCCCTCTGAGCTTCACCATCCCCCCTTTTCCCCGCCGTCTGTGTTTTAATAACTTTAGAGGTGAAAGTCGAGAACAAACAGCTGTCAGTGTTTCTTCTTTCTTCACTCAAATAAGTCCAAGGTACGACTGTCATCCCGCAGAGATAGCACACCAACCACCTGTGGCCAAATTGACTCTGACTCTTTTATTTTGTTGTATAAGAAGCAGAATATCTTCATATTGTACAGAAGACATTTTATGGACATGCATGTTTCAGGGACACCGAGAGGTGTGTCACTGACGGCCTCAGATGTACGCTGAATTTCTACTCTGAAATAAACGGATTCAGAAGGACATTTGGATTTGTTTCTGTTCGTTTGTTTTCATCCAGATAAACTGTCTGTTTAGTTATTTTGTTGAAGCACTTTTAAAGCGTCTCTACTTCAGCTGCAGAGGGACAACAACTGTGGTTTTATTCTGCTTTTTTTCTTGTTTTTGTTCAACAGTTCAATATCAAAAATCAGCCAATTAAAGCTCTTCATTGGAGCTGCTGTAAAAAGCTTTAAACAGGTTTTATTTTTTTTTAACACATCTAAACAAGAGAACGTTTTCCTGCTGCCGCTGATCGACCGGTTTTTATGCACTAACCAGCAGCTCCTCGTGTGTTTTTCATCACCTCTGTTTCCTTCCTGAACTCTCTCTCTCTGCTTTGATGTTCAGTCTTTGTTCAGTCTGTGTTCAGTCTGTTCAGTCTCTGTTCAGTCTTAATTCAGTCTCTGTTCAGTCTGTTCAGTCTCTGTTCAGTCTGTGTTCAGTCTCTGTTCAGTCTCTGTTCAGTCTGTTCAGTCTTTATTCAGTCTCTGTTCAGTCTTTGTTCAGTCTTTATTCAGTCTCTGTTCAGTCTTTGTTCAGTCTTTGTTCAGTCTGTGTTCAGTCTTTGTTCAGTCTGTTCAGTCTCTGTTCAGTCTCTGTTCAGTCTTTGTTCAGTCTGTGTTCAGTCTGTTCAGTCTTTATTCAGTCTCTGTTCAGTCTGTTCAGTCTCTGTTCAGTCTTTATTCAGTCTCTGTTCAGTCTTTATTCAGTCTCTGTTCAGTCTTTATTCAGTCTTTATTCAGTCTCTGTTCAGTCTCTGTTCAGTCAGTTCAGTATCTGTTCAGTCTTTGTTCAGTCTGTGTTCAGTCTGTTCAGTCTCTGTTCAGTCTTTATTCAGTCTTTGTTCAGTCTGTTCAGTATCTGTTCAGTCTTTGTTCAGTCTCTGTTCAGTCTGTTCAGTCTCTGTTCAGTCTTTATTCAGTCTCTGTTCAGTCTGTTCAGTATCTGTTCAGTCTTTGTTCAGTCTGTGTTCAGTCTGTTCAGTCTTCGTTCAGTCTGTTCAGTCTTTGTTCAGTCTGTGTTCAGTCTGTTCAGTCTTTGTTCAGTCTTTATTCAGTCTCTGTTCAGTCTTTATTCAGTCTCTGTTCAGTCTTTGTTCAGTCTTTGTTCAGTCTCTGTTCAGTCTTTGTTCAGTCTCTGTTCAGTCTCTGTTCAGTCTTTATTCAGTCTCTGTTCAGTCTTTGTTCAGTCTTTGTTCAGTCTGTGTTCAGTCTCTGTTCAGTCTTTGTTCAGTCTCTGTTCAGTCTCTGTTCAGTCTTTGTTCAGTCTCTGTTCAGTCTCTGTTCAGTCTTTGTTCAGTCTCTGTTCAGTCTTTGTTCAGTCTCTGTTCAGTCTGTTCAGTCTTTGTTCAGTCTCTGTTCAGTCTTTGTTTTGTAGTAATTAGACTGCACCTCCTCCAGTCCCATACACCCGCTGACCTGCTCCTCTTCACCCTCCAGCTGCTCGTTAAGGTACCTCCTCCTCCTCCTCCTCCACCTCCGCTGTGTGTGTCTGTGTTTCTGTCATTTTAAACGTCTACTGTCACTCTTTTGTGTTGTTGTGCACGTGCTCGTCCGTGCACCTGCCTTTAAGTTCACATGTGAACTCTCTTTGTGTGTTTCTGTTTGTATTAGTGTTGCATTTAAACACTTATAGACACCACAGCATTCACAAAGACAACATTACATCTAGAGAGGACAAAAAAAAAACATCACTGAGTCCAACTGGAGCCGTGACACCGAGGCGGGGAGAGCACACTTCTCCTCTGTTTCATGTAGATCCATTAAAACCTAAGGAGCAGAGCTGACAACAGACACAATATTTATAAAAAATGATGTAAACGGACATGTCAGGAAGGAAGAGCACACCTTAACTCTGGTTAACAAACATGCATGAAGAGAAAAGGCAGGGAGAGCATCAGCAAAGACCTGAGGTACAGGACAGGGAGGGTATCAGAGACAATACAGAGTATAATGGTAAAATAAAACAGCTGAGGCAGGGAGAGCAAAATCAAACTCAATTTAATATGACATAAAAAGTCGAGGAAGGCAGAGCAGCAGCAAAGACCCAAGAGTTTAGAGCAAACAGCATCATTAAAACACATGTGACACTGGTTAATTCAGACACTAGAGCTGCTTCTGAGTGATCTGCACATATTTCTCTAAAGAGGAAACGATAGACGAGCTCATGTCACCGTCTCACATCTTTATACTTTAAATACATTTAGGTTTTAAAGTTGACCGTAAGTCTTGTTTGGTAAACATGTGGAGGATGAACGTTTTCTGTGTTAATAACTTTGATAAGTGAAGAAGCTGCTGGACTCTGACACATGAGGACTGTCTCTGCCTTTCAGTACAGGGCCTGATTACGCCCGATTTTGACCGACCAAAGCTCATCGTAAGTGACTGAGTGTGTTTGTCTTCATGCGGCTGTAACCCTCTGTCTCTGTTTGGTTGAAGCGCTGCTGCGCCCCCTACATGTGGGCTCTGGGTGTTGTTTTTTTCATCACTGTGGCGTGGCTTCATCCTGGTTTACATCTTAAAAACGTGTCGCATGTTTCAGCACCGTGTTTAACTCCGCCTCCTCTGCTTTTTTTTTGCATGACTCGTCTCACCTTCGTTTATCTCACCACGTTTCGCCTCTTTCATCTGTTTTAACATCATAAGTTTTAATCTATTGATTATTTTCACTCTAATTGTGTGTTTTTGTGTGTTTCCTCACAGCAATAATCCACCCATCATGCCTGCTGTTGAGGCCCCCCCCAAACCGCCACTATCTGATGAAGACGAGGTTCAGGAAGTGAGGGACGCCCTGCTGGATGAAGCTCAGTACGACTCCTTGGAGAAGGCCTTGTGTTCTCCTGGAAGAGTCTACTGAGCTCTGCTTCAGTCCAGACGAGTCGGAGGTAGATCTCTGGTTCACCTCGGCTTTAACGCTGTGATTCAACTCATTTATGAAAATACTGAAAATACCGTCACCGTGAGAGAAAAGAGAGAAAGGTGATCAAACTGAAACAACATATTTTACTGCCGTCTCTTTGTTAGCTGAGAGATAGTTTCATGTAAATAAGAGATAGACGTGATTTCAATCGGAGTTTGAGGCGCGGACAGCACATTTGCTCTCCTCCTGATCGTAGGCCTGCAGCACTAAAAGCATAAACAGACGAAGTCAAGGCTCTCTCCGATGTTTGTTCAGTTTTAAAGTGTTCATTCTTACCTCGTACATCCGATCTCTACCTAAAGACTGATAAACAGCTTCAGTGTAGACTTCCAGGATCTGTAGTCAGTCTGGAAAGTCGACTGAAGACATCGATAAACTTAAAAACAACTTTTGGAGATGCACAATAAACAAAACTATGATATTAATAATGAGAATTTATTCAAGTTTATTTCAGATTAAACAAAATTATCCCATAAAAATGTCTTTAAAAAAAGTTTTAATAAGTTAGTTAAAAAACAGGTTATCATTGTTGGCGTATCCTGCGTCTCCTCTAACCTTCTCTGATTTATGAACTAAAGGGTTTTTACATCACAGTCCTAACCTGAGATCAGAACAGTCTGATTATATAAAGAACCTACAGCTGATAATAGAGAGCTGAAAACACACAAGAGAAGATAGAGTAGAGAGATGGATCAGCAGCACCTGTGCAGGTAAACTGAGTCTTTTAATCAGAGGAGAATAAGCAGCTCTGCAGGAGTTCACACAGTTATGATGTACTGTAATAGACTCAGATTGGACTGATTTAATGTTTGATTCATTTTGTGTACAAACAGTTTTAAGATCTAATGAAAGAGAATAATTTAATCACTGAGAGAAACTCTTTATGATTGTGAGTCGTCTTCTGAGGATTACACTGATCCAGGTTTTTATAGGTGGAAATGAGCTGATCTGAGTCTGTACTGCTCTCACTCACTCAGGAGAGAAATCCTCTTTTTCTAAACTAAAGATCATTTCTGCTGATATGAAGTGACCGGTGTCGCTGGTTCAATTCCAAGCCTCGACCTCTCAGCAGGACGTCACAGTAGACATGTTTACATCTGCAAAATTTATTGATTTGATTAAAAATTGGAGGGATCAGAAAATCTGAATCCACTGTTTTTATCGGCGCAAAATCAGATAAATCCATACAACAGGATTTATTCAGATTAGAAACATTTAGACGTGCGCAGTTTTCTGATTTCACTAAAACAACCAAAGAAGAAGAAGGGTTGTATTTACGCCTGTGCCGCGCATATGTGAAACGTACGTCACTTCCTCTACTCGCCATCTTTGCGGCAGCTTCGACATTTGTTCGACAGCTTCAGCATCAGCGAGCTCGCTTCAGTCAGAAAGGATGCATCAGTTTGTAACAGCCACACATGCTGGAAAGTCCAGAGAATGGCGCCCAGTTTCACGATTAAAGGTTCCTACTCCAGCTAAATTGTAAAATTGCTGCGCAGTTCTAAAAGGTTTGAATGAATGTGAATATTTTAGTGTTGAAATAGAAACTCTGTATAAAAACGCTGAAATTCATCGTCCATCATGTGTCGGCTTCTTGTTAATAAATTTCATTTATATAATAAATGAAAGCGACAGTGGCTCTCTTCATCCAAATCAGGATTTTCCCTTCTGTTAAATGTTGTCACTAGATGGCGCCCTTGCGTACTTATTTTACTGTTCTGTCAAAGTTTGCGCTGTGACATCATTACGCTGTTTGTACGCCTTGTTATGTTATTGGAGGAGCAGACACGATACCCGCGGTTGTGTTAATAATGAAACCTCCTGAACTGACCTCAATAAATAAAGAGTGAAGACCGATTTAGGTTAGAGAGTCACGATCGGAATAAGTGTTTACACGGACAAGTTTCGGAATAAAGATCGGCATAAAAAGTGTTAAAACCTGCATCAGTGTAACTCTGAGAGAAACTGAAATAATATCACGATACAAATGTGAAGACTTAGAGTCAAACTTGTATCAGTCTGTGATTTGATGGAGAATATTTTCTGTTTTTCAATTTAATTTTCAGAATAAAGAATCAAGTATTATCCCAATGTTTGCCCCATGTCTTTTTTAAGGCCTAAAAAAGTACTTTATCTTTCTTTCTTTCTTTTTCTTCCTTTCTTCCTTCTGCTTAAATAAAGTGGTCTTAAAACTCACCAGTTCAGTTCAGTCTCTTTGATATTTTACACGTAAGGTTCAAGGTTCACCCCTGAACATTTCTCAACTGTGGAGAGACAAGGAACTAAATTCAACATACAACTATCTGATCCAGATTTCACAGGAATGATGATGGGACCAAACTAAACTCAAGTAAATACACATTTCTATCAGGAATAGTGCCACCTATTGGACAAACAGTACATGTATGTTTAACTCTTTGTCTTTATATTATCTAATCTGATGCTCTCTGGGAAACACTCCCTTCTCATTACCTTGTGTACAAACAGGTAAATGAGTTACGTACCCTAAAACAGTTATTCAAACCAGGCTTTAAAGTTACATTTTGCTGTAAGAAATAGTGTTTTAAACTGTGTTTTAATGGGGATTCTTTGGTTTTAGAGCCAGCCTCTAGTGGACAAATGGGAAACTGCAGTTTCTGTACTGCTGCGTTTCACTTTGAACACGGGAGATTACCACCTGCTCATATTACTTTTTGAAAACATTATTTCTTGAACTCTAACCCTCTTGCTCAAACACAAGCACAACATTAGGATATTTTTAAAAACAAGTATGAAAAATATAAAAAGACAGTTTTCTATTTCAAAAGATGTTTATGTTGATGTTACATCATCTCTGTTGTGCAGAGGGTTGTGGGTGAAAAACATAACAAAAGCATGGACAACAACAGAGTTATGTAGCTGGGTGTAGGTGGACATCCGGATAGTGAACTGTATCTGACATGGATGTATCACAGAGCATAAACTAAACCGTTATCTTGCACAGTGACTTGCACGAAAGTATAAATATTTACTAAATCATCTTTTTCAATTCCTCATTAAGTTGTCCTCTGGAGAGCGTTTCCATGACTTAAAGTGAAGAGTATTTCTCAATAAAAGTGGTGTCAGGAAAAGGTCCTTATAGTAAATAATCCATTGTGTGAGCCAGCATTTAAAGGCTAACTCTGCTTAATCTGATATTAGAAATTATCATAGTATAGTATAATGAAAATATTACTAAATTGGATAATAAAAATTTCAAAGTATAGGAAGATAAAAATGTCAAAGTAGAGCATGTAACAAAAAACATTTTCAAGTATTAAAAAATGTCATATAATAGAATATTAAAAATGTCATAGTATAGTATGATGAATATGTCAAAGTATAATGTTATTAAAATTTCATACTAAAGTATGATTGAAAATGTCAAAGTACAGTATTATAAAAATTGAAATTATTTGTATTAAAAAATGTCACAGTATATTATGATAAAGATTTTAAGATTTTTCATGTAAATGATATGGTATTGTATTATTAAAATGTCAAAGTATAGAATGTTAAAAATGGCATCGTATACTATGATAAAATGTCATTGTATAGTAGGATAAAAACGTCATTGTATAGTATGTTAAAAAGTGTCATAGCATAGTTTGTCAAAAAATGTCATGTTTAAATTTTATGGTGTATTATTTTTAAAATATCATAGTACAGTATGTCTGCTCTCCGTTGGATGCTGGGCAATGTATGCATGAGAGAGAGAGCCACTGAATCCAGGAAGAGGATTTGAAGCTGAGGAGTACACTGGGCCCAGGTGTAGAACATCTTCTGAATAGGATGACCCCCGTTTCCACCTGACCCTGCAACAATGCACACAAAAACACCAAAACCAGCTAACCAGCAAACCAGCAGCACCTAGTGGTAGGGAGCTGTCATCACAAGTACAATAAAAGTTATCAATTTTTGTGTGAAAAAAAGTCATAGTATAGTATAAGAAAAAATGTCGCAGTATAGTATGATAAAAAATTAAAATTTCAATTTGAAAAAAATGTCATGGTAGAGTATGTCAAAAAATGTCAGTATAGTATGATAAAAAAAGTATAGTATTGATAAATGATTCAGACTGTTGTATTAAAAAATGTCATAGTATTGTATGATAAAAAAAAAATATAGAATAGTACAAAAAAAATAAAATTTCAGTCTGAAAAAAAATGTTTAAGTATAGTATGTGAAACAATCATAGTAAGGTTTGACAAAAATTTTATAGTATAGTATGTAAAAATTAAATGAAATTTAAGCGTTAAAAAAACGTCAAAGGATAGAATGATTAAAATGTTATAGTATAGTACGTCAAAAAAATGTCAAAATATAGCATGATAAAAAATCTAGAAAATTTTGTATGATGGAAATGTCATAGTATAGAATGATAAAAATTGTCATAGTATAGTAAGTTTAAAATGATAAAAAAAAATTCATAGTTTAGTATTATTAAAATGTCATAGCACAGTATGATAAAAAAAGACTCAAATTTTTGTTTGAAAAATGTCTAGTATTCTATGATTGAAATGTTGTAGTATAGTATGTTAAAAAGTTTCTTAGTATATTATAAAGAAAAAGTCATAGTATGGTAAAATCTCATATTATACTACGTAAAAAAAAATAGCATAGTATTGTATGATAAACAAAAAACAAAATAAAAAATGTAAAGACAGGAATAGTGTGGGCGGGTTTCAGTCTGGGCCAAAGGCATCCTTATCTCTGCTCAGCAGAAGTAACCGCCTGTTCATTTAGAACTTTAGGACCTTCTCATATCATGTGGCAAAACAACCCACACAGAAAGATTTGCTTTGTCTTTTTTTGCATTTGGTTTCTTTTACAAAAAAGGAATAAACAAGGAAAACGTGACTTTATTTACACATGGGAAACAATAGGCAAGA
Source organism: Xyrichtys novacula (assembly GCA_962446985.1). Taxonomy (NCBI): domain Eukaryota; kingdom Metazoa; phylum Chordata; class Actinopteri; order Labriformes; family Labridae; genus Xyrichtys; species Xyrichtys novacula. The sequence goes on along the minus strand of OY660882.1, from coordinate 25,305,529 downwards.
AAAACGCTTCAAATGTACACCTGGATATCGTACACATCAGTGGCTCTTGGGATAATTTTGACAGGCGAAATTAAGTCACAACATAGTCATTACTCAGCCTAAGTTTATATTCTGACATTAATTTTCAAGACAAGACACACAAACATTAATTTACACAAGACAATTAATTTCTAATTCAAGAGGTTCCTCTGCTACTGGAGTTCATATTAAACTCTGATACAATATTCAACATATGATATATATTCAACATCAGAATGCCCTTTATTGTCATTATACAGAAGGTACAACAAGATTGGAGAGCTTCTCCATTTTTCAGTGGAATAGATACAAAAAAAAACAGAGACCGTATTAAAAGTACAAAAATAGTTATGAGAAAATAAAAACAATAGGTACAGACTATATATGTGTATGTGATTTAGATAATAAGTGTAAGTGTCTTTTATTCATACAAAGGAACACAGAAGTCATACTCTTATCCATTAAAGAATAAGTCTTATAGTTGTTCTTATTTGTACTGTACCTAAATAAAAGCGTAAACGCGAACTTTGTCTAAATTAGTTGAAGAAATGGAAGATTAGCTGGCGTGTTTATGTAGTTTCCCGCCAAGGAGATAGATGGCGGCAAAAACCCACAAGCCGCCATCTTGAAAAAATACCCGAAGAAGAAGAAGAAGGTTGAGAAGCAGCAGAAGAGTCTTGTGTTTTGACTCTTGTAGACAGAGGAGGGGGATTCTTAATTTCTGGACTAAAGAGGAGGGATTTCCTGACTCTACAGCGTCTTTCAGGGTTAAACACGGTAAATAATAAATAATAATTGTAATAATAATAACTGTCATGTTGTGTTTTTGTGTCTGAATTTCACCAACAGCTCTTCGTTTCTTGAGGGTCTCTGGTTTATCTCGAAATGTCTTCGGCCACGTTACTGATAAAGTCCACGTTTAAAATGACCGTTTTAATGTGAAATGTTACATCATACGTGATCGGCCGTTATCTTGGTGTTTTCTCGTCTTTCTTGTCAGGTTTAACCCCTCAGCTAGGACACACCTGTACAGGTGAGGGTCACATGAGGACAGATCTGCTGCTGCTCTGTTTTCTGTTTTTGGTGACTGTGTCAGAGTCTTGGTAAAGTTGAGTTTAAGGCCCTGAAATAATGAGCAGAAGGAAGATTTACTAGATTTTTCTACTGTCACTGAACAACACACTGAACACTGCTTCCTACATGTACATTTATACCAAAAAACAGTCAATTAAGATGTTATTTAGGAAGTTAATATTGCAGAGACCTTTTAATCAGTGTCCTCATTATAAAGCATCTATAACGGTTTTATTTAAGATAACGTGAAGATAAAACGAATTTAAGTGTGCCAGAAAAACAGCAGAAATACAGTTTTATAGATTGTATAACTTTACCTGTTCTGAGCATTTCTCTGACATTTATTATTATTGTTATCATTATTATAACCTTTATTTAACCAGGTTTGTCCCATTGAGATCCAAGATCTCTTTTGCAAGAGAGACCTGGCATTGTAACATACAGTTTCAACACAATAATCACATTAATCATATCGAATACATAGAATACAAATAATGATTACATTTTCAAAATTAGTGAAAAGAATTTACAAGATTGGACAAACATTTGTGCTCAAATAAAACATTTGTACTCCTGAAGTCTGGATTTAATGGAACTGATCCTGGATTTGAAAACATTCAGAGATTTCAGAGTTTGCTGTTTCAGGTCTGATAGTAAAATGTTTCAGAAAATCTCAAAGCTTTCTTCTTCATCTCTGTTCTGACCTTAAGAACAGTAAAATAATTAAAGTCTCGGGGGCGGAGACTGTAGGTCCTATTATTTAAGATCAAAAGACAAGATAAATAAGTAATTTAACAAACACACACATCGTGAAAATGTTAGATCAGTAATCATCATCAGGGACTCAGAGGTAAAATAGAAATTCATGTATGAAGTATGAGGAGTGCAGATATAAACAGGAGTAATAAATTTGATAATGAACTGGTAGAGAAGCATCAGTAAGTGTCACAGTTAAAGAAAACCTGATTAAACAGACAGAAATATTCACAGATCTGATCTACGGCTCGGTGCGGTCTGAAGACGACCCCGCAGACTCAGCTCGGTCTGCTAAACTTCACTGTGTGTTTCTCTCTCCACAGGCTGGATGGCGTTTTGTCGTCTGTTGATCCACGTCCTCCTCCTCTTCACGCTCTCCTCTGCCCATAATGACTTCTTCACCTCCATCGGTGAGTCCGTCCAGTTTCCCTCCTCATCTTCCTCATTATGAATCTAAAGAAGGTGGTGAATCCTGTTAATGACTGAGCTCCGCCCCTTGAACTCTGAACTGTCTCTTTTAGGTCAGATGACCGACCTGCTGTTCACGGAGAAGGACCTGGTGACCTCCCTGAAGGACTACATCCGAGCGGAGGAGAGCAAACTGGAGCAGATCAAGAAGTGAGAGAGAAACGGTCACATGACGAGTGTGTGTTCAGATAATATCACATGATTCACCTGTGTGTGTGTGTGTGTGTGTGTGTGTGTGTGTGTGTGTGTGTTCAGATGGGCAGACAAACTGGACGTCCTCTCTGCAGCAGCCACTCAGGACCCTGAGGGTTTCCTGGGACATCCTGTGAACGCTTTCAAACTGATGAAGCGGCTCAACACGGAGTGGGCGGAGCTAGAGAACCTGGTGCTCACTGACATGTCTGATGGTAAAACACACACACACACACACACACACACACGTGCGCTCAGTCATAACTTTGATCCTCTGAATGACGAGTCCTTGTTCTTCTTCGGTGGTGTTTCCAGCGTTCATCTCTAACCTCACCATCCAGAGGCAGTACTTCCCCAACGACGACGACCAGACCGGAGCGGCCAAAGCTCTGATGAGGCTGCAGGACACCTACCAGCTGGACACGGAAACCATCGCCACCGGGAGGCTGGCAGGTCAGCTGAGACACGAGGTCGGGACGTCAGGAGAAGGTCAAGAAAAGATTTTAGGGTCAAAACTGTAAAAATAAAGGACAGTTGGGAGGTGAAATGGTCGCACATTTCCAACAAAAACGCCGTAACGCTAAAGGGGTATCCCGGCGTAAAATTAATTTAAGGTCAAACGATCCAAAGACAGACCAGAGACACTTTCTTCTCACGTCCTCGCTCATCAATCCAGAACTAAATCTGCCGTTTTCACTCTTAATCCCTTCATATTCAGGCTCCTCCCCTGACTCCTCCCACCACAGCGTCCTGACGGCTGAAGACTGTCATGACCTCGGGAGGGTGGCGTACTCGGAGGCGGATTACTACCACACGGAGCTGTGGATGGTTCAGGCGCTGAAGCAGCTGGAACAGGGAGAGACGTCGGCCACGGTGGACGCCATCACCATCCTGGACTACCTGAGCTACTCTGTGTACCAGCAGGGGGCGCTGAAGAGGGCGCTGGAGTTCACCAAGAGGCTGCTGGAGCTGGGTCAGTAACAGAGAACATGAGAGAGACGGTCACAACCTGAAAAGACCTTTAAGGCCTTTTTTTAAATTCATGTTTTTAATCATTTTAATTAAATAAATTCTTAATTTAATAAAGTTCTTCTGATCGTTTTTAAAATTCATGTTTTTAATAATTTTAATTGAATAAATTCTGTAATTTAATAAAGTTCCTCTGATCGTTTTTAAAATTCATGTTTTTAATAATTTTAATTAAATAAATTCTTGAGTTTAATAAAGTTCTTCTGATCGTTTTTAAAATTCATGTTTTTAATAATTTTAATTAAATAAGTTCTTAATTTAATAAAGTTCTTCTGATCGTTTTTAAAATTCGTGTTTTTAATAATTTTAATTGAATAAATTCTGTAATTTAATAAAGTTCCTCTGATCGTTTTTAAAATTCATGTTTTTAATCATTTTAATTGAATAAATTCTGTAATTTAATAAAGTTCTTCTGATCGTTTTTAAATTCATGTTTTTAATAATTTTAATAAAATAAATTCTTAATTTAATAAAGTTCTTCTGATCGTTTTTAAAATTCATGTTTTTAATAATTATAATTAAATAAATTCTGTAATTTAATAAAGTTCTTCTGATCGTTTTTAAAATTCATGTTTTTAATCATTTTAATTAAATAAATTCTTAATTTAATAAAGTTCTTCTGATCGTTTTTAAAATTCATGTTTTTAATCATTTTAATTAAATAAATTCTTAATTTAATAAAGTTCTTCTGATCGTTTTTAAAATTCATGTTTTTAATCATTTTAATTAAATAAATTCTTAATTTAATAAAGTTCTTCTGATCGTTTTTAAAATTCATGTTTTTAATAATTATAATTAAATAAATTCTGTAATTTAATAAAGTTCTTCTGATCGTTTTTAAAATTCATGTTTTTAATAATTATAATTAAATAAATTCTGTAATTTAATAAAGTTCTTCTGATCGTTTTTAAAATTCATGTTTTTAATAATTATAATTAAATAAATTCTGTAATTTAATAAAGTTCTTCTGATCGTTTTTAAAATTCATGTTTTTAATAATTATAATTAAATAAATTCTGTAATTTAATAAAGTTCTTCTGATCGTTTTTTAAATTCATGTTTTTAATCATTTTAATTAAATAAATTCTTAATTTAATAAAGTTCTTCTGATCGTTTTTAAATTCATGTTTTTAATCATTTTAATTAAATAAATTCTTAATTTAATAAAGTTCTTCTGATCGTTTTTAAAATTCATGTTTTTAATAATTATAATTAAATAAATTCTGTAATTTAATAAAGTTCTTCTGATCGTTTTTAAAATTCATGTTTCTTAATCATTTTAATTAAATAAATTCTTAATTTAATAAAGTTCTTCTGATCGTTTTTAAAATTCATGTTTTTAATAATTATAATTAAATAAATTCTGTAATTTAATAAAGTTCTTCTGATCGTTTTTTAAATTCATGTTTTTAATCATTTTAATTAAATAAGTTCTTGAGTTTAATAAAGTTCTTCTGATCGTTTTTAAATTCATGTTTTTAATCATTTTAATTAAATAAATTCTTGAGTTTAATAAAGTTCTTCTGATCGTTTTTAAAATTCATGTTTTTAATAATTTTAATTAAATAAATTCTGTAATTTAATAAAGTTCTTCTGATCTTTTTAAAATTCAAACTCTGACTAAAATAAAAACCGTCTGTTTGTTTCAGAGCCGACACACCAGCGAGCCAACGGGAACCTGAAGTATTTCGAGTATCAGCTGGGCAAACAGATGAAGTTAAAGGGGAGAGAGGAGGCGGAGGAGGAGGAGGAGGAGTCTGAGGGGAGGAAGAGGAGGGACCGCCCTGACGATTACCTCCCCGAGAGGAGGAAGTACGAGGAGCTTTGTCGTGGCGAGGGGCTGAAGATGGTGAGAAACTCTGACACGCTCTGAAAACCTTCGATCTCATCAAAGTCATCCTGTCCGTGTTTTCTTTTAGACTCCTCGCAGACAGAGCCGCCTCTACTGCCGTTACTATGACAACAACCGCCATCCGAAGTACGTCATCGGTCCGGTGAGGCAAGAAGACGAGTGGGATCGCCCTCGCATCGTCAGGTACCACGACGTCGTATCAGAGCGGGAGATGGAGAGGGTGAAAGAGCTCGCCAAACCCAGAGTGAGTCACACCGTCAGCTCTGTTTCTGACCTTTGACCTGTGACGGCGCCAACGCCTCCAAACACGCCCCCTCTCTCTGTCTCTGTGTCTGTGATTGGTAGCTCAGGCGTGCCACAGTTCATGACCCTCAGACGGGAAAACTGACCACGGCCCACTACAGAGTCTCCAAGAGGTAAAACATCTCAAACATGTCGGCGTTTCCTCTTCTGTGTCGACCCGTCTCACCTTAACGTCCTGGCGCTCTCGTCTCTCAGCGCCTGGCTCGGTGCGTTCGAACACCCGGTGGTGGACCGAATAAACCAGCGGATCGAGGACCTCACCGGACTGGACGTCAGCACAGCAGAGGACCTGCAGGTGAGTCTCACCTGGTGATTTCTGTGAGTTCATCAGGAGACAGACATCCACGCATCAGCAGCCGTGGACGGATCAGTGTCTTCACGGCGTGGATGTGAATCTAAAGAACAGCTGTAAGAGTGAACATACACACAAACACAACACACACCTGGACGTTTAAAATACAATTAAGAAGGTCATCGATGGGCCCGGGGTCATCAGGAGACACGGTAACGTAAAGCTGCGTGTGAGAGCTGATGCCGCGCCTCCTGATGACATCACCAACAGCCACATGTACAGATTAAAAAGTGTTGGACCTAAAACTGAGCCCTGGGGAACGCCACAGACCTGACCTCGTCTGTCAGTAAATGTGGACTCATCATCGTCTCTGAAACACGTCAGCAGCTGCTGCGTTCGTTCAGACCTGAGCTGAGACGATGACCTCCTCTCTGTGTGTCTCCAGGTGGCCAATTACGGCGTGGGAGGACAGTACGAGCCTCACTTTGACTTTGGACGGGTAAAGAAAACTCAAAGACTTCACCTCCAGAGTTAAACGTCTGTTTTCTTTGTACTCGAGTTTTTTCTGTCTGTTATTTTTCAGAAAGACGAGCCGGACGCCTTTGAGGAGCTGGGGACAGGAAACAGAATCGCCACCTGGCTGTTTTATGTCGGTGAACTTCAGCCGATAGTTAATCTGACACACTTCAAAACGATCAATAACTGCAGAATCGATCAGTAATTCAGTCTCCTTCTCATGCTGCAGATGAGTGATGTAGCAGCAGGGGGCGCCACAGTCTTCACTGACGTTGGAGCTGCTATATGGCCCAAAAAGGTAAACATCAGCAGGTCCTCTGGAAATAAAAACATAAAAATATATTTAATAAAAACAAAAACACAGAGTTTGTTTTTCATCGTGTCTCTGTGTGTTCAGGGCACAGCGGTGTTCTGGTACAATCTGCACCCCAGCGGAGAGGGAGACTACAGAACCAGACACGCCGCCTGTCCGGTTCTGGTCGGGAATAAGTGGGGTGAGTTCAGAAAAAACAAACATGTAAATAAATTTTTAAAAAAGAATAAGTGAAGAAATGAAGATGAAAAATAAATAAACAAGTAGAGATAAAAAATAAATAAATAAAGATTTAAAAAAAACATATAAAGGTAAAAAATAAATAAATAAGGATAAAAAAATAAATGAACAAATCAAAAAGATAAAAAAAGAATAAATATTACAAAAAATAAACGAATAAAGATAAAAAAAATAAATGAATAAATATAAAAAATATAAAGAATTAAAGATAAAAAATAAATAAATGATGAAGATCAAAATTAAAGCTCACCTCCTCTCCTCTGTTTGTCTCCTAGTTTCTAATAAATGGATCCATGAGCGAGGGCAGGAGTTCAGGAGGCGCTGTGGCCTCCAGGAGACCGACTGACACACGCCCTCCTTCTCCTCCTCCTCCTTCTCCTCCTCCTCCTCCTCCTCCTCCTCCTCTTCCTGACTCGAACATCTAACACTGAAATTTCTATCTGCAGAGTGTGTGTTTGTTCCTCAGCTGTGTGTTCAAATCTACACGTGCACATTAAAGTTAGGACTGATAAGACATCGAGAAAACGACGATATTATTTAAAATGATTTAAAACATATGAAGAGAGTTTGTGCATGAATATATAAAGGTGAGTGGATTTTCTGCACAGCTGTAGGTCTTTTTCATGAGTTACAAACTCCAGTAGAGGACGTGGAAATGATGCCTGCTTATTTATTTTCATTATTTTTATTATTATTGTTACCAAAAGCCGTGAATTTTTACCTCTTTAGTCTCCGTTTATTTATCGAAAACAAACCAAAGTTATAAACCAGTCAGTCGAGGGTTTCTGTAACTTGATCAGCTCCTAAGCTACCAAACAACAACAACAACAACAACCACTCTTCTCTTCTAAATTAGCTAAATAACAAAACTCCTGTGTTACTAGTTTGTCCGTTCTGAGCTTCTGTAGGAACACGGCGGCTCAGGATGGCGGCCTGTGTGGAAGAGAACTCACTATAATAATAAAAAAGACTCACGTTACCCCGACAAAGGGATTCCTCTGATGTCATTTAAAACACCTGAAACCTGAAATTCTCGACATATTTCACATAATTTTCTAAAGACTTAATTTTCAGGAAATATAAAAGTTAACTGATAAGAAAGTTAGTTTAGTCCTTTTTAGAGGAAGTGAGTCGACTTTAACCTCTCTCTCTCTCTCGGTCAGGTCACACACAGCCTGCAGGTCGTTCACTCTGAGCAAAGACAAACAGCAGATAGATGTCCCTCAGCCTCCTCACAGTGGACTTCTCTCTAATCTAGATGTTGATGAGTGCAGATCTGTTCACACCGGCTCTTTGAACGTCTGTTGAGATCCTGCTGTCTGTGTGTTTCTGTGTTTCTCTGTCCGTCACTGTTTGTATGATTCACTCTTTCATCTGAACCTGATAAAAAGGATTTATCTTTTTTCTTTTTTCTTCTTTAAAGTCGATTAAAAAGTTGATTTCTGTGACTCGCTCGCTGACCTCAGACCTGTCGCTGCTGCAGAAACCTGTGGGCCTCTCACACATTGACCTTTAAACAGAGAGGTGAAGGATGCACTCCTGTCTGTCTGTGTGTGTCTGTGTGTGTGAAGTGTGTGATTTATTTCTGACGTTAATGTGAAGAATGTAAAAAAGATCAGACATTTAAATCGTTTATTTTCAGAATAAAACTCAGCTGCTCTCCGTCTCCTGGTCGACTCAGAGTTCTTTGGATTAAAGTGAATATATGAAATACCTGCCTCTGTTTTTTTCAGGTTTTTACAGATAAGAGATTTTGTTTAAAAAAAAAAGTACCAAATGTTGAAGTTCTGAATAAACACATTAATAATCTGGACCCGGGCACTCCTCGGACAGTCTCTGTTTACTATCGAATGCTCCATGATGGAGCTCCAGTGAATTCAGCAGCTTATAAAAAAGTGTTCACAGATGAGTTAAATATGGAAATAACGGATTAGATTTGGGGAGAATGTCTATGAAATGTTCTAAACTGTTCAGTTAACAACAGGTACATACCTAATACAGTATTAAAAAGGTAAATTTATTTAATAACTGAACATATTCCTACTCATACTCCTAAATATATTCCTGTTTATATTCTTCAACACACCTGCTGTTTAACAGCATTTTCTCATTTTCACAGCTGCACTCATCAGTTTACTGTATATATAGATAATATCCACATAATTAGATATTTATGTTTTTGTTGTATAGCCTATTCATACCTGCAGTAACCAACACCGTGTATATATTTTCAGCATATTCATTGCACATATATATATAAATATATATATATATATATATATATATATATAAATATATATATATATATATATATATATAATATATTTAATTCATACCTGCACTGCCCATATGTACATGCCTTGCACTTCTGGTTTGATGCTAAACTTCATTTCGTTGTTCCTGTACTTGTTCTGTGTTCAATGATTATAAAGTTTAATTTAATCTATAAAGAGCTCCACAGACTCTGTTACTCACAAAAAAAACCACATCAATTTCACCCTGGTGTCCCTCCATAGATACTCTAACATAATCATTCTGGGCGTGTAGTATATATATATATATATTTAAATATTTTTCCTTTACATTTTATTGTTCATTGAAAATTAATGAACATGTTTTTTAAAAAAAAATAAAAAAGTTAATTTGACATTTTTTTTCTTTTTTTTATTAATAGACAAAATAATCAATGACAGAGAAACTGATACAGCAGATTAATCAATAAAAAGTGATCAGTGCTTCTTCAAAATCTGATGTTTTTGTTGATCTTTGGTTTTAAGTGCTTTTTTTAGACAGAGTGTAAATGTGACTGACATCAAGCTAAAGGCATTCTGGGTAATAAGGCTGTGACCTGTAACAGTTCAGGGGTCGATCAGTGCAGCAGGAAACGCCGGCGCCGTCCCGTGCTCTCGTCACGGTTCAGGCAGCTGGTAATCTTTGGGGTGGTTTCCCTCACGGAGGCGTCCAAAACAGCCGAGCAGCAGGTCCACCGCCATGCTGACCGTGGACTGAACCTGCTCCGGGTTCTGACCCCGCAGAGGATTCACCTCCACCATGTCCACCGCCGACAGACGACCTGCAGGACGGACACGGGTGAGAGGAGAACCGGAGACCGCGTTTACCTTCCTTGAGGGTTCGAGTCGTACCTGTCTGACAGAGCTGCTCCGTGATGTAGAGCCCCTCTCTGTAGGTGAGCCCGCCCACCACGGGGGTCCCTGTCGCAGGAGTGATGGAGGGGTCGATGGCGTCGATGTCGTAGCTCAGGTGGATCGGTCGGTTCCCCCTGAAGAAATCAGCGTTAGCACCTGTTGTGTGTTTTTTTTAAAGGTGGCGGTGCAGCTCCAGTGATGAAGAGTGAGAGCTCACCTGGAGGACAGGAAGTCACACGTCTCCTCCATCACTCTGGACACGCCGAGCTGATCCACCTCCGACATGGAGAAGACCTTCACGCCCAACATCTTCAGGATGTAACTGTCAGAGAGAGAGAGAGAGTTTATCATTTCAGCTGAAACTGCTGTGAAATGAACAGAGATCAATAAATATCTGATTGATTGATTGATTGATTGATTGGTTGTTTTGTTTTATATCTCTGAAGAACCACATCATCCACAGAAAGCAGCGACTCTGCCTCCGATCTCCATTGAAGTGAATTTTGTTGTTTTTCTATCCTAAGATCTCCACCATGAAGGATTGTGAACCAAACCCACTGCTCTCCAGGATCCACGTCTCTCAGTCCGATGTAGACCAGGTTCTGGGCCGACACACAGGGTTTGATCCAGGAGAAGCTTGGCAGAGGGGGGACCTGTAGGAACCAAATCAGACTTTAGTTTGGAGAGCCCTAAAGTTCCTGATCTTGAACCTGAACCGTAGACCTGAACCATGACCTGACCTTGGAGTGCAGCTCCTTCAGCAGGTAGGACATGGGCTGTCCGTGCAGGTTTCCTGTATTCGTGGTCAGCGGCGTGTTGATGTCAGCGTGGGCGTCGACCCAAATGACGTTCAGATCTCCCACCGCCGCTGAGTGACCGTGAATGGAGCCGATGGCCAAACTGACAAACACACAAAGACGTGAACATGTGAGTGAAACCACCGTGAAGAGTCACGTCCTCCGACTCCGTGAAGATCTCAGTCTCTTGTTTTTTCTCCTCCTGGTTCATATCTCTGATTCTGGTCCAGCTGAGCTCTGATCACACCTGCTCAGACTCTACAGGCTGAAGGTCAGGTCCAGATGTTGGTTTGGGGTCCAGTCTGTGGATGATTGACAGACTGAACGCCATCGACTGTTTAACTTCTTCTCATCATGTCAGAGTTCAGAAACCAGAGAGGGACACTGTGCTGCGTTCACTGACTGTCGGACAGATTCAAGAGTTATTATGTACAATAACTTCAGGTCGTGTCTGAGAGAACTGATGATATCAACATGATCACCTCCACCTGCGGAGAACTATCTTCTCTGTTTTAACGTCAGAACGTTCAGAGTAAAGTCAGAGTGAGAAACTCAGCCGTGTGTGTGTGTGTGTGTGTGTGTGTTTCCACGTGTGAAAGAAACACACACACACACAAGAAACACACACACACACACACACACACACACATGTCTAAACTCAAAGGTTTTTTTCCCTCCTCTCACTCCAAACTCTGATTTTAAACACTAAATGTTCATCCTCTCACTTCATTCACTCCTCCTGTTCCACAGAATTTTGATGAACTGCTGAATCTTTCGTTTTCTCCTCCTCTGTGTTGTTTTCAATATTCATGTTTTATTTTTTTATAAAACTCAGTTAAACCCCCCCGGACTCATCAAATATGCAGAAAAAAAAGCTGCGTGCCTTCTTAACCGGTGATGCCTTCACTGACTGTTGAATAATAAATTTCCACCAAATGGTGAATCATTTATTGACTGTTATAAAAATGGAAGAGATCCAGATCGTGGTGCGTTCACTGACTGACTGAATTGCACATAAATGGTGATGCAACTTCTGACCGTTACTAAAATAAATTTCACCTAACCCACGATGCGTTCACTGACTGTTGTAAGAATAAATTGTTCTTGTACTGACTCATACCTCACAGTACGTGTTCAGTCACAGGTATCATGTGTTCATTTGAAACCGCAGAGCCTTAAATCTGCAACACTCTGACTTTTCTGCCTCATCACTTCCTGTCAGTTTGTCAGGTTTGTGATGGCGTTGGGCGGTGATGCATTCACTGACCGTCAGACAACATGACTGTGTTAAAGGTGTTGAATTAAAGGTGTCAGTTTGAGGTAACAGTGTTTGATTTAACGTGTTTCTGTTATTCAGACAGTAGTCCACACACACACACACACACACACACACACACACACACACACACACACACACACACACACACCTGTGGTCTCCTCCCAGCATCACCGTCGTGTGTCCGTCCTTCTTGACGGCCTGCACCGCCTCAGACAGCCTCTGGTTGGCGCTGCCCACCGCCTGCACGTTTTTCAGCAAACCCAGCGGCTTGGCGTCCGCTACGTCCTCAAACGCCACGTTCCCATAATCCTTCACTGCACAGCCTGAAACACACACTTCTACTGTTACAACATGAGGAAACTTTTCCCTGTTTGATTTTTAGCAGACTGGCCCTTTAATCCCACATTTCTCTGATTTTGCGTAGAGTCCATGAAAACCTCCTCACAGCCGTATTTTCCCAGAATGCTCTCTGAGTAAACATTAAGGTGTAAAAGGTCATCTGTGTGGAAAATTCTGATGATGATGAAATTCAAAGTAAACAGATTTTACAGACAGAATAACCTGCTGCTGAGCGTCCAATAAGTCACCGATAAGTCTGTCAGTGAGAAACGTCTGAAAACGTTTGGATCACCAGGAGGAGGAGTCACGCGCACATCGAAGGTTTCTGGGAGTAACCTTTGATTCAGACCTCACCTTCTCCACCCACTCCAACCAGATCTCAAAAAATAATCCACGCTCTCCTTCTCTCAAGGTCGGACTTCTGTAACTCTCTCCTCCCTGGTTTAAATAAGAAATCACTACGGAAGTCAATCTGTGCCATCTGATTTGAATCTGAATTTCTAAAGCTGAATTTTTTTTTGCATCAAAATCAGACTTTGAATTTCAAATCTACTGAATTTCAGGCACGCAGTTTCATTTCTTACACTTTTTTTTTTTTCACAATGATAAAACAAATTCAGTGTCAAAAAAATCAGTCTCTCAAAATATTTAGTAGTAAAAATTCAACTTCACTGTCAAAAAACTTTGTGTAAAACAGACGGACTCAACATCCGGGTAATCTGGGGAAGAAATCGATTCCTCAGTCTTCCAGTGGGGTCAGTGTCACATGACCAGTCTGACTTTATTTGATTGTTTTACACAAAATTTTTTGACACTGAATTTTTTGACAGTTTTTTTTTTATGTTGAATTTTTTTTCAATTTTCGACCCTCCCTCCCCAGACTGGTTTAGAAGGCAGCAGCTCGGCTTTGAACTGGTTTTAGGGTTCTTGTATTGTCTGGGTTTCTAATGAAAACCTTTAATTCTGTTTTAACAGAGCTTTTTGTTTTTATGTCTTTTTTCATGTATTTTATGACTATATGTCAAAACACTTTGTAAACGTCTGTTTTTAAATAAAGTTATTATTTTCATTATTATTATTCGAAGTCCCCTCACAGGTGTCTGAGTGATGAAAATTCTTCTTCTCATGGAGAAAGAAAACCTGTCCTCATAGTGAAAGTGAAATTAAAGCCGCTGCGCCGCCGCACGACAACAACAACGATAGCGTCACGACATCATCAGATAGAGAGGCTGAACAGGAAACAACAAAACCACAACAGCGAGTTCAGCTGCTGTACCAGGTCTGAGAGGAACCGGGGGGTGGGGATCTGGACGAGGGCCTTTGTTATTTCTTATCAAATTATTTTAACACATTCATGATGTTACACCAATTACAACATTGTGGATTTTGAAACGGTGAAAACCTTTATAGTTTTACTTTTAACTACATTTTATATCATTAACTTTGTTGAAGTCTTTTAGCATTTATCTCTTTCTAGTTTTAATGACAGGATCGTCTTTTATTGAGCTGTTTCAGTGCTCTTATTTTAAGATCTCTTACTGTTGTTTTTTATTTCATTTTATTGATTATTTCTTAAATTTCATTTTATGTTACTTTGTTTTTAGATTTTTAACCTCCACTGTTTCCTTATCTTGAGTTTTAAAACAAGTCAAGTAAGTAGATATATTTTAATCCTGTTTCTGTTCAGATGGTGGGAATGAGGGGTTTAGGTAGATTTGGGTTTTCTTTGTTTCTTTTATTCCTTTTTCTGTGTAAAGAACTTTGTGGTACCTGGTCGTGTATGAAAAGTGATATATAAATAAAGACTGATTGATTGAATGATTGATTGATTGAATCAGTTATGAGTGAGAGTTTAGTCATTAATGGTTGTTCTTCACACACACTGTAACCACTCTAACACGCTCTAACCTGGTGTACCACAGGGATCTGTACTCGGACCTGTATTCATAATCAATAATATGAAGGAGTAAATAAAAGGGTTTCAACTTAAAAATCTCTCCATTAATATAAAAAAGTCAAATTTAATCATATTTTGGGGGAATCATGGAAGAGTGTGGACAGATGGAAATATTGAAGGTCTCAGATTCAGTACAAATATTAAATTAATTCAAAATGACGTTAAAGTCGTGGAGGGGCGTGATCAGGTCTTGTTTTATAAATGTGTTCTTCATGTTTTTCTATGATTTTAAAGTTTGAAATACTTTTACTGAGGTCTTTTTTTTCTGCTCGTGGTTATTTCCACTTCAGAGATACTCATCTCACTTTCACTTTGACTGCGCCACATTAGTCAGACAGCCTCACCGACGACCAGCTGCTGCTGCTGCTGCAGAGTCTCAGACTGATCAGGTTAATGTCTGACATTTAACTCAGCTCCCAGAGTCAGTCAACTTATTTAATTTTTACTAATTAAATGTATTTCTACAGTCCTGATGGAGAACTCAGACTCCAGTTTGAATATTAGTGATAAAAAAAAAACTTAATCCAGAATAATTAGAGGAAAACAAACCTTCACTCTACAAACACAAACAGGAACTCTGAGGCTTTTTAAACATTTAAGAGTAACAGGGAGGCACACGCGCACACGCATGCGTGCACACACACACACACACACAGAGGGGCGTGCGCACACACACACACACACACACACACACACACACACACACACACACACACACACACACACACACCTTGCTCGGTCAGTCTGCTCAGCAGTCCTGCAGCCCTGATCAGGTCTGGTCCTCTCTCGACCCCTCCGCGAGGCTGAAGAGGAGGAAGAGGAAGAGTCAGAGCTCGCGCACACACACATCCACATATACGCGCACGCACAGACACACACACACACACCTGTCCTTTGCAGAAAGGAGCTCCGATGATCCCCACAGACACCGGCTGAGAGTGAAGATGATGATGATGATGGTGGTGATGATGAAGGCTCCGTCCGTTCACGCGCTGCAGCAGAATCCTCGCGCTCCTCATCTTGACGAACTCTCGCTCCGTCTCACCTTTGCACGCGCACACTGTCACCGGCTCGAGACCGGACCGTCCTATAAACGACCCGTGACGTCAGCACCCGCCAACCGTGGGCGGAGGGGGGCGTGACGTCAGTGAGGGTTCTTTTTTTTAAGGTGTTTGTCAAAAATTTAAACTTCAGACCGTTAAAACCAAACAAACATATATATAGTACCGCCTTTCTCATAGATATATATACAAGGTAACAACAGGAACAGAAAGTCAGAAACTTAATTATAATCAATAAAGATTATTCACTTTACCTTTTTTATTCCTTTAAAAAAAATCTGTTTATCTTTTTTATTTTTATTAAATCAAAAATATGTTTTTTTTTATTAAATACAAATAATTTGGCTTACCTTTTATTATTTTTATTAAATAGAACAAACAAATAAAAATAAAAAAGTTTACCTTTAATTTTTTTAAACCAAAACAATTAGGTTTACCTTTTTTTTTTTTTTTTTAATAAAAAAATCAGTTTGTGTTTTGTATTTTTATTTGTAATCAATCTGAATATTTCAGTTAGTCTTTTTATCTCTATTAAATCAGAATAATTTGATGTTTTTTTTAATCTTAATCTACACTTTCAGAATAATTCAGTTTGTCTTTTAATTTTCATTAATGAAATGAAAAGTACTTTTTTACTTGAGGTCTCTTTGAGGATGTGAAATGTCAAATCGTTTCAAAATAAAAGACACTGATATGATTTAAATGATTAAAAATGTGGGAAAGGTTCATGTTATTATAAATCCTCTGTCAGTGTAGAGGACCTGAGTCATGAGAAAAGTCATGATTTTCTCATTCTACAATCAGGAGAATAAAAGTTAATCATTACACCAACAAAGACAGTAAAGATAATAAAAATAAGTTTTTGTCTTCAGAGGAAAAGTTTTTTTTTTTGTTTATATTGTGAGAAAAGTCTGAAATTAATGATGGAAAGTTGTTTTAAAAGAATAAAGAAGTTTATTTGAAACAACAGAGAGGAAGTGACAGATAAAGTCACACCTCTGCGATAAACCGCCACGGTGAGAAACGGCGAAACTATGAAAATCAGTCTCACATCTCAACAAACGTCACCATCTCTTTACTGAAGGGAGAGGCAGGAAGTTTGAAGAACCAGCCTCTAAAATCAGCAAGTTTGAGCTTTTTTAAGGTTTCCAATAAAAACTGTCTAAAATAATCAAACTGTGAATCATCAGGAGAGATGATCTGACCCTGAGGTACCAGGTCCAGCAGGAGTCTCAGCACGCCGACACTGAAACATCAAATTATCGCTCATTAAACCGAAAAAGTTGGAGTCAGCTGGTTGGTCCTGAAGAACAGGAAGTCCAGTCCTCCACCTCGTTCTGAGAAATGCCTCTCTGAAAGAAACGGATCTGTCCTCATACTGAAAGTTGAGCTCAGGTTTACTGGCAACATCTCCACAAACTCTAATTGTGAAAGTCTGTAAACAGGAAGTCACACATTAAGACACGGGTGAGAGTCAGATGATATCTGAGGTGAGGTCCAAACAATGGGAAGTATGTGTTATTGTGTTATTGTTGTTCAGCTGCAGACAGACAGGGAGGAGGCGGGACACGCTGACCTGCTGGACCGGGTCGATGTGGACCGGGTTTCTGCAGGACCACGGAAAAAAAACACACTTTGCACTGTTACTACAGCAACAAAGGGTCTGAACCGAAAATCACTAAATCAGAAACTAAATTTACAATCAATAAAGATTATTCAGCGTAGCTTTTTTATTTTTATTACATAAAAAAATTCAGTTTACCTTTTTTATTTTTATTGAGTAAAATATTTTTAGTTTACCTTTTTTATCAGAATTATTTAATTAACCTTTTTTATTTTTAATAAATAAAAAAATTCAGTTTACCTTTTTTATTTTTATAGAGTAAAATATTTTTAGTTTACCTTTTTTAATCAGAGTTATTTAATTAACCTTTTTTATTTTTATTAAAATAAAAAAACTTGTCAGAGCTCAGAGACAGACCACAAACTCCCGAGTCCAAGTCCGAATTATGACCAAATACTTGGGAGATTAAAGTCTGGAGACACCTGCTGATGTTTAGAGGCTCTAACCCCCAGTTTCCACCTTCATCCTGAACGTCTACGAAAAGGTCGTATCCTCCGATCGTAGCTGATCGTAACCATTCAAGTTCACGTGTCTGAACTAGAGACTGAGACCGCAGACTCATCAGGAACACTGAAGGGGGTAAATCAGCTGAGGAGTAGACGCCCCCTGCTGGACGTTGGAGAGAGTACATCTCTTCCTTTTCTGAGTCGCCCTAACTTCAAAAATCTAATTTTTAATTTTAATTTATTTTACAGTTTTATTCTGAATTGAAAAAAAAAACACCTTTAATGAAAACAAAACAGAGCGGGTTCAGTTTTTACTTCTTTATAAAACAAACAAACAATGACTGAATATCAAAACTCTGTGTGTGTGTGTGTGTGTGTGTGTGTGTGTGTGTGTGTGTGTGTGTTAGAAGTAGCTCTGTAGAGGTTCTCCCAGGATGTTCTCCATCTCCTGAACCACCTTCTGGACCTGCTGCTCCACCTCCTCACACTCATCTGAAACACCAGAACATCAGACCGCATGTTATGATCTGTGCTGAATGACCCGCAGGAGTTTGACCTTTGACCTGAGCTCAAAAGCTCAACCTGCAGTACCACGAGTCTCCACTAGAGCAGTGGTTCTCAACTGGTGGGTCCTGACCCAAAAGTGGGTCATGAACACGTCCTGGATGGGTCACGAACAGCTGGTCAAAAAAGTAAATACCGTATTTTTCGGACTATAAAATGAAATGCACTTTACTCAATAAAAAACTGAGTTTATGTCAAAGATTTGAGTCTTTAAATGTTTTTTATAAGAAATAAATTTTCTTGGTTTGAATTTTATAAAGGTGGGTCATGACTGAAGGATCATGGGAAAAAGTAGGTCTCCGAGTAAGACCAGCTGAGAACCACTGATCTAGAGGATCAATCCCCTCGAGTTGAAACTGGGTTTGTTTTAGGCTGATGTTTATTTCTGCTGTCGAACTTTAACATGAGGTTCTATGGGGACGGACTCACGTTATGAAACACTCTGGGAACTGCAGGTTTATTTTAAACTTAAATCATCAGCTCTGTATAAATAAACTCAGCAGAGATCTGCTCGCTGTGTGAAACCTCAGATACTTAAAAGAAGCTAAAACATGTTTGTGACGACCGAACACAGAAACAGCTGATCAAGAAGAAGAAGAAGAAGAAGAAGAAGAAGAAGAAGGAGGAGAAGAAGAAGAAGAAGAAGAAGAAGAAGGAGAAGAAGAAGATCAGCGCCTCCGCAGAGACTCCTCACCCTCCATGAGTTCAGCCAGGAACGGGATGGTCTCTGGCAGCAGCACCATGTAGTTCTCCTTCAGTTTGGACGCCAGCTCCATCAGCAACAAGAGGGAGGAGAAACGCACCTGAGAGGGGAGGAGGGGGAGGGGCTTAAACCTTGGACCGCAGTAACAGAACGACAGTCCTTAAAACCTTCACGTCTGACTGAGAGTGTCTGCGAAGAGCCTGTGAGGCAACGCTCAGGGCCCACAGTGTGTGTGTGTGTGTGTGTGTGTCACCTTGGCGTTGGTGTGTCTGGTCTTCAGCAGGATCTGGTAGTTGAGGGTTTTCCACAGAGTATCGTCACCCAACGCCACGGAGAACTGACCCACACACGGGACCAGGTGCTGAGTCACCCTCTGCTGGTACACCTGGACTCCACCCACCATGTTCTCCAGCTGTTTGAAACAAACACACACACACACACACACACACATACACACACACACACACACACACACACTGAGTCATCTGTCTAAGAAATAGATTTAATCAATTTTCACAGAAAAAGAGAAGTCCGCTAAATAAACCGGACCAGAGGGCGGGACCTTCCTCATGACTCTTAATTCTCAGAATCCTCAAACCATCAGAGACCGACGGGTCAGACGGACACGCTACTGACTTCCTGTTCAGACGGTCAATTAAGATCTCAGTGTGCAGAGAGGATGAAGAGTCTGTGAGTCTGAAACACAGGCCTCAACAGTGAGACCGTTTCACTCGCATTAGCGACTAAAAATAGACGTGTGCGAACTGTCAGATGTATTTAAGGTCACGTGCGAATAAAAAAATCAACAAATGTTTATTTTCCTGTAAATACAGTGGTGAAGTTAGTTTTAGGTTGGATATATTTTCCTGTAAATACGGCGGTGAAGTTAGTTTTAGGTTGGATATATTCTCCTGTAAATATGGCGGTGAAGTTAGTTTCAGGTTGGATATATTTTCCTGTAAATACGGTGGTGAAGTTAGTTTCAGGTTGGATATATTTTCCTGTAAATACGGCGGTGAAGTTAGTTTCAGGTTGGATATATTTTCCTGTAAATACGGCGGTGAAGTTAGTTTTAGGTTGGATATATTTTCCTGTAAATACAGCGGTGAAGTTAGTTTCAGGTTGGATATATTTTCCTGTAAATACGGCGGTGAAGTTAGTTTCAGGTTGGATATATTTTCCTGTAAATACGGCGGTGAAGTTAGTTTCAGGTTGGATATATTTTCCTGTAAATACGGCGGTGAAGTTAGTTTCAGGTTGGATATATTTTCCTGTAAATACGGCGGTGAAGTTAGTTTCAGGTTGGATATATTTTCCTGTAAATACGGCGGTGAAGTTAGTTTCAGGTTGGATATCTGACGGACATTCTCTGAGGATCTACCGGTGTCTCCTCACTCTCCATAACCGGGAATAACAACAGCAGCGCGGTTAAATCTACTCGACACCCTCACTGTCAACGTCGGTGTTGAATAAGGGACCGTCAATAAATTACCGGTTGATGTTCTCAGAAAAGGCTGTTTTCCTTCAATAGCTTCACTGTCATGTGACCAAAAGACCTAAAATTGATTTCTAATAATAGTACTAAGGTTGATCAATAAGACAAACATTATTGATCAGTTTTCATTGATCCCCTAAAGTTCTTTAGTTAGTGTCTGGGGCAGCTGTATACCCTTTCAACACTAGTTTTTATGTTAACATTTGTATTGATGGACACTTTATCATGAGTGCCACTTGTTTTATAGAAAGTAAACAGTTTGTTTTTCTCCAGTTCAGAGTCTTTACTTTTATTTATACAGCTGCTTTATTTCATTAGAGTTTGTTCAAGGTTTTCAATAATCAAGAGAGTTATCTTTAAAGCCACATGTATGAGCTCTCAATACTTTTTAAAGTTTGTTTCTACCTGCTACAGAGGATGAGATATCAGTGATTTTGTAAATTTCAGGATCTGGGGGCCCTTCTCAAAATGGCCCTCAGGATTTCAGAGGCGTGTCTCAGACAGGGTTCAGGTCTTCATGGGTTAATTTATGACCGTTAAAGGTGTAGGACAGGTGTTGGACAGGTGTCAGGGTCTCACCTGGTCGACCAGCGGCCCCAGCAGGGCGTCGGCTCGCTCCTTGCTGAGGAATCTGTGCGTGTCGTAGAGGAAGAGTTTGTGCAGACAGTCGAGGACGAGCCGCAGCAGCAGAGCCACTTTGTCTTCGGTCGGGAACAGAAGCTCGTCTGACGACAGAACAGAGGAGAAAGTGAGGACGCTAATTAAAAAACAGGAAGTGAGGAGGGAGCGTGAGGCGTTGACTCCTCTGATGAAGGTATGAGTCATTTATGGGCTGAGATAGATTCTCAGAAAACTGATCATGTTTTTCTTTTTCCGATGTTTTAACTTCTGTTTTCACCAAAAAAACAAACTTCAGCACAAAATTTAAACCTATAATTATCGTCGTTCATTTACCGTAAAAAGAAAAACAAATTCAGCAGGAAACACAAAAAAAATCTGGAAATTAAGTTTAAAAGGTCGATACTGCTTCTCCTGGACTGATAACTGATAAGAATCGATCAATAAAACTGATCAAACTCATTTAGAAGTTAATAATAATCTGACCTCAGAGACGACGCCACCTGAATCTAACCATGCCGCCTTAACTCCGCCCCCTGCCGCCGTCTCACCTGTCTTTGAGGAGCTGGTGAGTCTCAGCAGGTCTGCGAACGGTTTCACCAGGTTTCCTGCGAACAGGACGAAGAGTCCTCTGAGGCGCTCGGCGATGCGGTCGGACAGACGGTAGAAGGTCAGCAGACGATCTTTAGAGTCGGATTTACTCCAGTCCAACAGCTGCAGGAGGAACAGGAGGAGGAGAACGTCAGCAGGAGTCCAGAACACGCCAAAAACGACCTTCAGTCTGAACAGCTCACCTTAAAGAAGAGCGGCCTGAACGTCACCTCGGACAGCTTCATCACCATGGAGACCAGACAGTCGATCACATGACCCTCCACCTCCGCCGTCTTCTCCAGATCGCCCTGAAGAAACGACAAGATGACGACAGACGTTCTGAGGAGAGTCTCAGAGTCACGGTGACGACCAGAGCTCGACGGGAGCTTCTCAAATATCAAACATTTTCAATGTGGCGTACCTCAGGGAGGCTTCCTGGGGCCGCTACTCTTCTCTACATTCACTAAGGACCTTTCTCTGGTTTTAAATCAAGATAGAGTGGTTATGTACGCACATGATACAACTCTTTATCTACCAGAAAGATCGGTGAAGGATTCATCAAGTGATTAGATAAGGGACTGCGTTAAAGGCGTGGCTGGGTTTGGCGTGATAAGTTTGTTCCTAATTCATCTAAAACAAAGATTATTGTTTTTGGATCAAATTCTGAATTGAAAGACAAACCAAAGATAAACCGATCAATTAAAGACGTGTCCACTGAACAAGTCGGAGAAGTCAAACTCCTTAGTTTGTTTTAGACAGCAGACTGAAGTGGTCACAGCAGGTCGAGACCCAGGACCCCAGGAAGAGGAGCTGCTACTTCGGTCGGAGCTAATTTGGATCCAAATAAATAAAAATGTAAAAATCATAATTTTTCGGACTTCCCTGAATGCAGCAGAGATGAACCCGCGACCCACCTGACAGTGCTGAGCCCTGAAGTCGAGCGCCGTGAGGAAGAAGGAGGTGAGCTCTGATTGGTGGACGTTGAGCTGGTCCTTCTCCATGTGACTGATGTGTTCCTTCAGGATGCTCATCAGCGCCCCCAGCTGAGCCTGCAGGAGAAAGACCAATGAGACGGTCTGAAGTGGACGGAGCTCGTGTCCACGGCGGGGTCGAACATACGGAGACGGATTCTTCAGAAAGGATCAGGAGTGTCTCACCTTTTTGTCCACCACCATGGAGCTGTAGCACCTGCTGAGGGTGGGCAGTAGGACCCTGGGGGGCAGATTGGTGGCGAGGGTTTTCCTGAGGGAGGCGAGACGTGTGGACAGCTGGGTGGAGGTGGTGGAGGAGGAGGAGGAGGAGGACTGTACCAGCCGAGTCAGACGACACACCTGCAGGAGCGACAGCAGCTCAAAATGATCCAATCAGAACAAACGACCTTCAGCTTCACGCCGTCGACAGGTGAGTCTTTACCTGCGCCGTGATGTCCTGCAGGTAAGGGCTGATGAAGTGCGGCAGCGTCTCCGTGACGCGCTGCAGGGCGGTGACGGCGCTCAGCAGGTAGATCTCATTGGTCAGCAGCTCCTTCCTGTCTGTGAGAGTCTGAAGCACCGCCGGCATCAACCTGCAGGTAAAACACACCTGTGAACAGCTGACCAATCAGAGGGCAGGACTGACTGAATCATCATTTTTCCCGTTCTGACCTCGGTAACTGTGGGATGGCGAGCGCTTTGAGCACGCTCACGACCTCGGCGACGCACAGCAGAGCGCTGCCCGTCACGTTCTTCTCCTCCTCGGGCGTCATGACGACCTCCACCGTCTGCAGCAGCACAGGGACAAACGCCTCCTGGTGGTCGGAGCCGAAACTGCGACAGAGAAGCTTGAGGCTGTAGAGCGCTGTCTGACGGTTGATGGCGTGCTCCGCCTCCTCCTCCGTCAGCTGACTCTGACTTTTACCCACGATGCTCAGCAGGTCGCCTGTCAGCTGTAACAGAGCGGCGACCTGTCGGAGAAAAGTTTGAGTTTCAATTTAAGAAGAAAATTAATGACAAGGAGACGCAACGCTTAATTAGTTTATTTACATGTTAGTCAACGAGTAAGTTAACGAGTTATTTAACAATCAACGTAACAAGTCAGTAAGTTAGTAAACAAAAATGGTTAACGAATCAGTCAACGAGTCAGTTACTTAATTTATTGCAGTTTGTTCATGAGTTAATAAACAAGTAAATAAACGAGTTAATTAACGAGTTATTGAATGATTTATAATGGAAGTCAGTTACCGAGTTATTTAACTAGTTAGTTAATGAGGCAGTTGACGAGTACACCATCTAGTTAATTAACAAGTTAGTTAACACAGTAATTATTTCACAAGTTAATTAATGAGTTAGTAAATAAATTATTATGCGAGTCAGTTAATTAACGAGTAAATAAATGAGTACGTTAACAAGTTAATTCACAAGTCAGTTATTGAGTTAGTTAATCAACAAGTTAGTTAGCACAGTAGTTATTTCACAAGTTAATTAATGAGTTAGTAAATAAATTATTACACGAGTCAGTTAATTAACGAGTTAGTTAACAAGTCAGTTAATCAACAAGTAAATAAATTAGTAGGTTAACAAGTTCATTCACAAGTCAGTTCTTGAGTTAGTTAATCAACAAGTTAGTTAGCAAATCAATTTACAAGTTAATTAACAAGTTAGTCGACAAGTTAGTTAATTAGTTAATTAACAAGTTAGTTAATGAGTTAGTTAACAAGTTAATTTACACCTAAATTATCCCAGACTCGTAGACTGGCGCCCCCTACAGCTGAAAATAACCCGCCCCTCAGTCACCTGTTGTTCGTCCCAGGTGTGTCTGTGCTGCAGCTTGTTGTTCAGCAGCTCCATGGCCTTCCTCCTCACAGACGCCAGCTGATTACCCATCAGCCCCCTCATCACCGTGATGAAGGTGTCCGTTGGTAACAAGGAGTTCACCTGGATGACGGGAGGAAACAGCATGATCACCTGAACCCTGATCCCCACCTGAGCCCCGCCCACCTCCATCTCTACAGTAAAGCGGCGTAAAGTCAGACCTTATCCAGGACGTCGTAGGCTTTGTTCAGCAGAACTCTCCAGAACTTGGCGGTCGGTTTGTCGGCGTTTTCCTCCACACAGTGAGCGACACTGTGGATGTACCGCAGGACCTCCTCCAGCAGTCTGAAACACACACACACACACACACACACACACACACTCACACGTTAAACCCCCCCTTACACACACACACACACACACACACACACACACACACACACACACACACACACACACACAGCTCTGACGCTGTAACGTCTCGGTTTGAACTCACTTTTGCTGCAGCTGCTGAAGAGACTCGTCGACATCATCACCGCCGTCTGCGACCTGAAACGGAGATATTATATTACATTATATTATATTATATTATACTTATATAATAATTATGCTATATTACATCAACCTATTTTATTTATATTATATTTATAATAAATTATATAATGTTAAATTATATTATTTATTTTACATTTATATTATAATGTTATATTATATTACATTATTTATATTATAGTTAGCTTATATTATCTTATATATATTATAATTATGTTATGTTAAATTATATTATTAATTTTACATTATATTATTATTATTTTATATCATTACCTTTATATTATATTTATATTATAATTATGTTATATTGTATTATATTATCAAATCTTTATTATAAGTACTTTATATTATATCATTATATTTATATTGTAATTATTTCATATTATTCCATTTATATCATAATTATGTCATATTATATTATTTCTATTATAATCATATTATAATTATGTTATGTTAAATTATATTATTAATTTTACATTATATTATTATTATTTTATATGATTACCTTTATGTTATATTATATTATATTATCAAATTTTTATTATAAGTACTTTATATATCATTATATTTGTATTGTAATTATTTCATATTATTCCATTTATATTATAATTATGTTATTATATGATATTTTTTCTATTATAATCATATTATAATTATGTTCTTTTATATTATGCATATTACATATTTATGTATTCATGTTTATATTAAAGAAGAGTGGGCCAAACTCAGATCCCTGAGGAACCCCTGAGGCGACCTTTGACTTCAGGTTTTCTATATAAACGCAAAACTTTCTTTAATTAAACAGGATGAAACTGTTCAGGACCAGGACCAGGACCAGAAGTCTCTGAGTCCACGTCCCCTCCTCTAAAAACCTCCTGCTGGTTTCTCTGATGAACATGACGGCGGGTCGTGAACGCCCCCCTGAACCGTCCCTCACCTTCCCGATGAAGCTGTTGGAGCCGAGCAGCTGAGCCATGAAGGAGACGCAGAGGAACTTAAAGTGTCGCAGCTCTTTGCTGCTGTGAGCCTCCACCCTGAAGATCAGCTCCTCCACCTTCTCCTCCTCCTCCTCCTTCTTCTTCACCGCTCCTCGCCGGCTGACGGGGCGTTTCTGCTGAGCTGCAGAGGAGAGAAAAGCGTCGGCTTCAGTCAGATCAGGAGGTCCGTTAAAGACCGTTAGAACCACCTCAGGAGGACCGTCCTCGTCTCACCTTCGTCTTTGTCGTCAGGAAGCTGCAGCAGGAAGGAGAGGATGTTGATGATCGAGGTCAGCTGATCCGACACCTCGAACTGACAGCAGAGGGAGATCCAGAAGTCCACGTCTGTGTCCAGAGCTGCGTCCTGTGAGAAAAACACAGGAGAGCGAAGGGTTAACGAGGCCTCAAAGAAAAAGTTTGAAATGTTTTAAAACAGAAAAAATAAAACGCAAATAAAAATAAATTTGTTTTTATCGTACAAAAATCAGAGTCTGAATTTTACAAAATAAAACAAATTTAAAGTTTAAATAATTCGATGTTTTCATCGAAAGCTGAACGTTGACGAAAAGAAAACGCTTCACCTTCTCGGTGGCGGTGCCGGCGCTCTGCGTGGCGTGCAGCTTGAACAGGAGCAGCATCAGGACCCAGAGGAAGTGGGCGGGGCCGAGCGTGGTCACCAGCTGACTGAGGATCGGGATGCGGCGATGATCCGGTACGTGAGGAAGGGCGTCGGCAAACACGTGCAGGATCTTAGTCACCATGGAAACCATGTGAGGGGAGGAGCTGCCGTCAGAGAGCCTGTGGGCCTGAGGAAGAGGAGGAGGAAGAGGAGGAGCTTCAGACTCAGATGTTTGTCCAGAGTCCACCTCAGGGACCGGATCAGGGTTCAGAGTCCACCTCAGGGACCGGATCAGGGTTCAGACTCACCTGCAGCAGGGCCGGGATCACCATCTGAACCGTCTTATCGATGACCCTGAAGCTGTATGAGTCGTCCAGACGCAGGATGTTCGCCCCCATGAAGGTGAAGATCGGCATGATGTTGTGAAGGACCTTCTCCTGTAGGAGGAGGAGGAGGAGAAGGAGGAGGAGGAGGAAAGATGTCAGATTACTCTCTCTGGACTTTGTTTCCGTCTCATTTCTCAGTTTTCATCTTCGACGGTAAATCTTTTTTTCTCTGGTTCAGTCAGAAGAAACTTTTTTAATCGTCTTTGAGTTTCTGTTTGAAAAGTTCGACTCTTCGTTAAAAGGTGAAAGGTGAACTACTCACAGGGAAGATGGCGGCGGCAGAGCCCAGCAGCAGCAGAGCGTGGTGATGCGTTTGTGGCGCGTTGGAGGTTCTGATGCACTGGACCACGAGCTCCACGCTGAACTTCTCCTCGTCCAGAACGTCTGCGGAGGAGAACAGGAGAACGGGTCAGACCGCATGTTTGTAAAGATCTGGACCATAGACATCGATAAGAAAGACTAGATGACCCGAGGTACAGTCACCGACGGCCATCTTACTCCAGTATACCATTGTAGTTCACTCTATGGTCGCTGACAGGAGGTGAGTAATCTGATCAAAAATCCTCTGAACTGAAAATCAGTTTAAAATTAATCAATATTTTATTATTTAAATTAATCAATCTATCTGGGTTGGAATGATAGGAAGTTGGCGAGCTGACCTTAGCAAGATGGCCGCCATGCGTGGACGTCAGTCTCCATTTACTAACAGTGTGTGTAAGCCATCTAGCGTTTATACATCTATATCTGTGGTCGGACCCACCTGAACCCAGAGCGCCCCCTGCAGACAGTTTGTGGCAGACGTTGAGCAGACAGCTGAGCAGCAGCTGTTTGGTGTACTCCATGTTGGCGTGGTCTTCTGGGTCTGAATCCAGACTCCTGAAAGAGACAAAGACCAGGTCAGACCCGGGGTCGGTGTAGACCCTGAAGAACCAGAACCGTCTGTTAGAGGGAGCAGACCTGCTGAGCAGCGAGAACAGGACCGGGACCAGAGTCTGAGCTCCCTTCAGCTTCTTCTTGTGCTGCAGCAGCTCCAGGATCAGGGTCACCCTCTGCCACGACACGGCGCCCCCCTCTGGACCGGCAGCGGCGCTGACCTCGGGTTTCCTGGACAAGAAAAGACTCAGGTTAAGACTCAGACTCTGCAGGAGGATCTGGAGTGATCAGGACAGGTTCTCCACCTCAGCGCCATCCTGCTCCTGCGGGTCTGCTGCACCGTCACGCTGACTCGGGGTTTCTCTGGAGGAGCGAGCTCATTGGCCACCAGCTGAGCATCCACCGCGATCTGTTCGTGAGGAGATACCAGGGTTAAAGGTCAGGTGGAGTTACTCTGACGGACCCTCACAGTCACATGATCGTCTGGTTCTTCTCACCCCTTTGAAGACGCTGCTGACCGTGTTGGCCACCAGGGGGCTCCTGCTCTCCAGCAGCAGGTCAAACATCAGCGACAGGAGCTTCTGCTGCACCGCCTCGTCCCCGAGCGCCGAGAAGAAGGACTTGGAGATCTGAGGAGACGACCGTGGAGAGGGTCAACATCAAACAGGAGACCTGAAGCTCCGCCCCTCTGCTCATCTCTGATTCACAACTTTCCAAACCTTCAGCCATTTTTGACAGTGAATGTGGAAATATGACCCTGACCCCTGACTTTGACCCCTGACCCCTGACTCTGACCCCCGACTCTGACTCTGACCCCCGACTCTGACTCTGACCCCCAACTCTGACTCTGACCCCTAACTCTAACTCTGACTCTGACACCTAACACGGACCCCTAACTCTGACCCCTGACCCCTAACTCTGACCCCCAACTCTGACTCGGACCCCTGACTCTGACCCCTGACCCCTGACCCCTAACTCTGACCCCTGACTCTGACCCCTGCTCTGACTCTGACCCCTAACTCTGACCCCTGACCCCTAACTCTGATCCCTGACTCTGACCCCTGACCCTGACTCTGACCCCTGACTCTGACCCCTGACCCCTAACTCTGATCCCTGACTCTGACCCCTGACCCTGACTCTGACCCCTGACTCTGACCCCCTGACTCTGACCCCTGACTCTGACCCCTGGCCCCTGACTCTGACCCCCAACTCTGACTCTGACCCCTGACTCTGACCCCCTGACTCTGACCCCTGACTCTGACCCCTGGCCCCTGACTCTGACCCCCAACTCTGACTCTGACCCCTGACTCTGACCCCCAACTCTGACTCTGACCTTGGATCTGACCCCTGACTCTAACCCCTGACCCTGACTCTGACCCCTGACCCCTAACTCTGACTCTGACCCTGACCCCTGACTCTGACCCCTGACCCTGACTCTGACCCCTGACTCTGACTCTGACCCCTGACCCTGACTCTGACCCCTGACCCCGGTCTCGGGGATCCTGACCTGCTCCAGAGCGATGATCTGGCTGCTCTGGATGTCGGTGTGCGGCTGCATGGAGGTCCTGAGAGCCCGGATGAACAGATCCAGACAGTCCTGGTCCTGGACCAGCAGAGGTGCCGACGCGTCGTTGAACTTCCTCAGGACCAGCTCCATCAGCTGAGCCTCGGCTCGCAGCAGAGTGGGCGTGTCCGGGCCGTGCTGCTCCAGGAGGCGCTCCAGGACGGGGAGCAGAGCGGCGAGGACGAACTGAGAGGAAGAGGAGGACCAGGAGGTGAGACCGGGTTTCTGTAGAGTCATGTGATCGTACCTGTGCAGGTGAGCTCCTCCCCTCACCTGTCCGTTCACGTCGCTGAGCGCCTGCAGCAGAGCGGCGGCGGTGTACGACGGGCAGCTCGGGTTCTGGACGCCGAGTAGGAGCTGCTGCAGCGCCGCCTGGAGCTTCTTCTGAGAGGTTCCTTTGGAGGACTGGAGGTCGTCATGGA
>OY660882.1:25255674-25270674 GCA_962446985.1 Xyrichtys novacula | reverse complement strand
GTCCGGCGGCGCCCTCCTTCTGGTTCTGCAGCAGAACGACGAGGCAGCCCACCCCCTCCTGAGCCAACGCCGGCTCTTTGAGCAGAGAGCGGCTGACGTGGACGGCGAGCGTGTCCACCAGCGACGCCTCCATCACCACCTTCACCGCCAGCTGACACACGATCATGTAGGTCGCCGCTTTGTAGTCGGACAGAGGCGACTTCAGACCCTGAAGAGGAAATGACATCATCAGAGTGAGGACCAATAGGAGGGATCCTCATGACTTCATGACCTGAGATGATTTACCTTCTGGACGTACGGCAGCAGTTTGGAGATGATGCTGTCCGACACTTTCTCCACGGCGTCCAGAGCGGCGACGATGACGGAGGCGTAGAAAGAGAAGATCACTCTGAGCTGGGAGCCACTTCCTGTGTGACCTGAAAACGCCTGAAGAAGAAGAAACAAACTCTTAGATCTTCACTCCACAGAAGAAGAAGAAGAAACTTGAGTGACCGTGGAGGAGCTCAGGTCCTTCACCTGGATGGACTTGGTGACCATGGAGCAGATAAAGTCCATGAAGCCCAGGTCTGAGTAGCAGTGAGTGATCAGGGCGCCTCTGGAGAGCGGGACGCCGGGTTTCTGCAGGAGCCAGAGTTCAGAGGTCAGAGGTCAGAGGTCAGACCACACCCCTTCACGCCATTCTTCCTCCCTCTGACCCTTCAAACACTTTAAAACACTTTAAAACACTTTAAAACCCGCTTAAGTCACTTCTTAAAACTCACGATTTCCCTTTTTTAGAACTTAATATTTAGTTTTATTTTCATGTGATCAAACAGAAATTATTTTAACACATAAAATCAGGACAAAAGCAGAAAAAAGAGGAAGACACTTTTTTTAAAAGAGTAAATAAATAAATAAATAAATAATTAACACCCAGAATGTTCCGCAGTTTGTCTGTTAAATATTAAAATCATATTCATATATTTTTCTCTTATCTGTATCTCAGGACAGGGAAACATCAAACTAAGTATGTATGGTAAAAAAATAGAAACACGAGTTGATTTGGACCCGTGGAAGTGAAATAAATAAATAAATAAATATATATATATGTGTGTGTCTTTCGCCCGACCGTGCTCGACTTCAACCTTCACAGGGACAGACAGGAAGTGCTCTGACCTGCAGGCAGTGCAGCCAGCTCCAGCGGTTGGTGGCGTCTTTAATGTTGAGGAGCTGCAGGACTCGGACGAACACGTTGGTGTCGTGATACGGCAGCGCGCACGCCAGCAGGCTGTCGGGGTTATACAGCTGGATGTGGAAGCTGCAGACAGACGTCAGAAAAATCAGTCTGAGATCAGAGGAGCCGGTCTACGGAGGCTCTGAGGGGTCAAACCTTACCGGTGAAGCAGCCACTCGATGCACTTGTGGGCCGGTTTGAGGAGGAAGTACGGGCACAGACGGGTGAGGAAGAGCGAGATGCCGGCGTCCAGCTTCTCGTTGACCTCTTTGGACTGGACGCTGCGCTCCAGGGTCAGCGAGGCCCGGCTGAACAGAGTGTCCTGGAACTCCAGGAAGGCGGGTTCGATTCCCAGCAGCTCCTCCAGCCCTGTGCAGCCTGGAGGGTGAGAGAGGAGAGACGGGGGTGTAACCCGGCTGTAGAGAGGAGAACCGTGTCCTCTCAGAACCTGAGCGAGACTCACCGAGGGCGTAGAAGGTGCTCCTGTCCATGGACGCCGCATCTTTGGGGTCAAAGAGCAGCGAGGCGACCTCTCTGCGGGTGAAGAGGTTGGGGTCGCTCTGAGGCAGCGCGAGCCTCTTCAGCTGGTGAGCCAACGATGTCATGACGGCGGTTCGTTAGTCTGACGGAGACAAAAACAGCAGACAGAGAAGTGTTTGAGCTTCAGGTGGGCGTCTGTTAAAGGTACAGGACCAAAATCAGAGTAAATCACACCAAGCAGATCAGGTTTACTTTGACAACCTTTAGTTTTATTTTTGTTTAAATTCTGAACACTGAACTGCAGCTACGATTCACATCCTAACAGACCAGCAGGTTTTTAATGGAGACCGTATTTGTTTTAATCAGCGCCATAAAAACTAAACAGGACCTGAAATAACGTCCTGAGCAGTGGCGATTGCTCTAAGACTGCAAGGGAAGCTCGGCTTCCCTTAAAATGTCACCCCCCCCCAAAAAAGAAAAAGTGGTGAAATACGTACTGCTGTGTGTACATTTCATTAACTAAATACGCACTAGAAAGCCTTCATCTTTTGTTCAGACACTGTGATAAGAAGCTGATAATCACAGGTAACCGGCATAACTTCGTTCTCATTCATCCTCGCAGCGCCTCAGCGCTTTAAACAGCCGGACGCTGGGCTTCTGCTGACTTCAATGTGGAAGCTCAAAGTGGGTTGTTCCAGCAGCGAAACTAGACGCTCATTGGATAAATGCTGGGCTTTGTCCCGCCCATCGGAAGCCCAGCTTCACTGGAGTTCTATGGCGAGAGGGCGGTCCCGACTTTCTCCTGGACTCCAAGCTTCTGCATCCATGATTGGATGAGCTGTCTGAGGCGAAATCCTTTTTTGATTGACAGCTAAACAAGCGAATCAGCGATCTTGAAGAATAAAACATCTACCAGAGCATTTTCCAAGTTATTCATTCCGTTGTTCTTAACTGCTCCGGAGACTTTACCGATCCTCAGCGACTTTTGTCTTTGTTAAGAACGACTGCAGTTGTGTTTGGCGACTCTGTTCTGTTACATACTAATAAACAAATACAATTATGATGTAGGCCAGAACAATGAGCTTCCCCTCCTTGAAAGACCAGCAGCCGCCACTGGTCCTGAGGAACTAACAGGACTGCTGCTGCTGCTGCTTCAGAGGACCAGAGGAAGAAAAAAAAAAGACTCACTGCGAAAAATAAAAGGATGCAAATAAAAAAACCAAACAGAAGTGAGCTGCTGGAGGACAATAACGACGATGCTCCGGTGTTTTACAGAGGTAAAGAAGTTCGTGGAAAGGTTATTGATTAAATTCACTTCGTAAACTGTTTAATGTGTCGTTTTAGACCATGTAGCACCTGAGTCGATTCAGTTAAACTGAAGCTAACACTACACCGACATCCTTCAGTTTTTGTATTTGCAGCAGTGGCTGTTCTCGGCCTCCGTACAGATCTGGTCAGAGTCCGTATTTGAAGGGAGAGCGTTAATAAAAACTCTTAAAGTGCTTTTTTAGTGCTGAGATTAGATTTAAAACCAGACTGGAACTTTACAGAAATGTCACTTAAATCATAGTCGGACTTTCTCTGAGAGTTTAGACAGAAAACATCTTTAAAAAAACCTTAAAATAAAACAAGAAAACTAAAGAACAACTTTAACGATAATGATTCATGAAGCTCTAAAGACACTTTAACCACCAGGGTCTTTATTTAACAGTAAAACACCTTTAATCCACCGTAAAATCAGAGTTTAATCTTCATCTTTACAGTAAATAAAACTCAAAGTTACAGAAGCTAACATCATCAGCTCTCTGAGTTAAAAACGACTCTAATATCAGGACGAAACGAAGAGTCTGAAGAATAGAAACAAACTGGAACAATTTAACAACATAAAGACATGATTCAGATCAGATTAAAAGACAAAAACTAACCTGATTATTGATCAGACTCCTCTGAACACATGTGTGAGGAGAACCGTGTGTCTGTACTGACCCCGCTCAGAGAGAGTTTACATCCGGGTCACGGCGGAAAGAAACAAGATGGCTCCCTGTAGTTTTTCACCGAAGTAAAAATATCGACATCAGTGTTAAAGCGAGGACTGAAACAAAGACTGTTTATATCTATATACTGTATTTATCTATATACAGTCTATGGACTAAAAGAAGAAGTCAACACGAGAGTAGATATAGAAACACTAGATCTCCTGTTTTTCTTTCCTCTAAGCGGCAGGACAACAGTTTAACAGATTTACACCAAGCAGGGAACTCTCTTGGTACAATAAACGATCTTTGTCAGCGCATCCTCACCATAGATATCTATAAGAAAGGCTAGATGACTATATGCGGCGGCCATCTTACTCCAGTATACCATTCTGGTTCGCTCCATTGTAGCTGACGGGAGGTCAGTAATCTGATCAAAAATCCTCTTAAATCGCTGAAATCTTGACAGATTTATAAACGGTTTAGTTTATTACAGACCTTAATAACGTGGCTCTGAGTCAGGATGTTTGGACATATTAAAATGACAGATTTACTTTGAGAAAAAAAGACTTAATCATGAAGAACAATTGTTTCACTTTGGGTTAACGTTGAATCGCTTTGTCAAGGCTGAGACCGCGATCGAGATTTTAATTTCTTTTATTACAGCCTATTTTTTATTCTCAGTGTCAGTCCTTGTGGAGGTGTTTGTGTTTATCAGCTGTCTAACTTGGCTGACAGACTCGCTGTGAGTGAGACCAAGTACATATTACAAAGTTGACCCAGTAATTTTACATCAGTTGAAGGCAGAAATGCTCTTTTTATTCAACAACACTGAAGTTTCACATGATTTCTAAACTGTTTGGCTTGTTAAAAACATCTAAAATGGAAACATGAGAGCTGCCCGTAGCAAAATGGCCGCCATGCACGGACGTTGGTCTTCGTCGGCTAACAGCGTGCCTAAGCCATCTAGCTTTTATATATATATCTATGATCCTGACGGTTTATTTACTCCTCCCGCCACAGGGGGGCGATAATCAGCGGAGCTTCTGTCCGTGTTCGGCTGTAATTAAGAAACACCGGCTGATTAATCTGCTGCTCTTTACATTTCTCTGTCAGTTTAAAGTTTGAGGGTTAGAGAGTAGAGTTGTTTCAGACGGAGGAGGAAGATATTAATCGCTGCATAACCGTTAAAGTGTCAAAGTGTTAAACCAACAGTAATTCTGTCTGTTTTTAGACCATATCAGACAGAGGCTCGTCGACTAAAGTCCCACATTTAACTTCCGCTGTGGAAAACTGAGATCTGTTAAAGGTAAGAGATGTCTAATTATATAACCTTTAATGAAATATGTTAATTTTAAACTAACGTCGGTGACCTGAGAGCTACAGCTAGCGTTAGCATGTCGTCCGTTCGTTTTTCGCGGGGAAACGCCCATCGATGAATTCTATTGGTGCTCTGCGGCCTCAATCTCCCATGCTTTACGCTGATTGGCTGTAATTTGTCAGGTCCTTTTAAATGTGTGTTTAAAGAGCTGAAAACACGTGGGTGGGCTCACACATGATTGACAGTCCGAGTTTTTAGTTTCTTTGACATAAATCAGGAACTTTAACAGTTAAAAACAACATTATTCACTTTAAACATAATTAGGAGAAGAAAATATTTGGAGTTTTGTCTGTTTTAATCTAATTCTAATCCAGCACATTTTAAAAACATTAAAGTTTACCAAAGTGCTGTACAGAGACATGTAAAGACACTGCAGGAAACATCAAGAAGAAACAAATAAAAACAGGAAAAAAAACACATACAAACAAACAATATTTGTCTAAATGTAATTTATAAATTTGTGAAGTTTCATGGTGAAATCTGTTTACCTGGGGGGTCTCCAACCATCATGGACGCCATCTTGAAAATGACGCTTTTCTAATGGTCAAACTTTGGTCAACTTTAAGTTTGTTATTAAGGATGTCTGATACAATAAAAACATTTGTAAGGATGTTTATTTTGGGGTTTAGTCATATTTACACCGGACTAATGAGCTGCTGTGTCTGTTTGTTGGTCTGATCGGTTCATGTCTGTGTTTTTAAAACACAAACAGGCTGAAGAGTTTTGAAGTTTAGAGTTTTTTAGTTGAGGTAATTCTGCTCTGACAGCGCCCTCAGCAGGTCGGCACGTTTCACTGCAGGTCTATAATGGGGTCAGACTGAGGGCTGCTGGGTAATCCACAGAGGTTTACAGAGAGAGAGTTTTACCTCCATCTCAGCTCAGGTGAGCTCTCTCTGCAAACACAGGTGAGTGAGTCCCTCTTTGTCTCTGCAGGGATTCAGAAATCAGAGTTTATAGATTTACAGGTCGAGTAAATAAAACTGAATTACAAGAAGAGAAAAAAAAACACAAATAAAGATGTAAAAATAGAGACTGCAGGAGGATTAAAATAAACACTAAATAATCTGAGAGAGAATAAAACAACAGGATCTACACAAGATCTACACCTGAGCATGTGCAGAAGGTGTGTGAGAGAAAAAAAGGGGCGGTCACAGGTGTGTGTGTGTGTGTGTGTGTGTGTGTGTGTGTGTGTGTGTGTGTGTGTGTGTGGGCAGGGTCTGAGCTGATGTAGAAACAGGAAGTTCAGAGAGTCCTAAGTAGGTTTAAGGTGAACTTGAACTGTGGAGCTACCACACAAACACACACACTCTCTGTGTATGTGTGTGTGTTTACAGCATGTGATCGAGTGTGTATCTCTGTGTGTGTGTGTCTGTGTGTGTGGGGATGAGTGAGTGTGAGGAGGACGAGGAGCTGCAGAGCTGGGGCTGGACCGACCTGTGGGTATCCTCCTTCTTTTTCCTCTGGGGTTTTAGTGCAGAGTGTCAGAGTGTGTGTGTGTGTGTGTGTGTGGAGGCTCTGATAGGTCACAGGGATTTGTTCTGGGCTCGGTGTGTGTCGTCAGGCTGATCCGTGTCTCTGCTGCCGTTTCTGTGAATCAGAAAAACCAAATCTCTTTTTAACCTCCAGACTTTGAGCCCACCTCGGCTCCTCGGCTCCTTGTTCCTTGGCTCCTTGGCTCCTCGCGCTCTGACACACTTAAACTTTATTTCTCTGTAAATCAAACGCATGATCTTGTCTGTTAAAACGGAACAAAGTCCACTCAGTGTAACTGTGTGTGTGTGTGTGTGTGTGTGTGTGTGTGTGTGTGTTAATTGGATTAACCTCTCTGTCTGCAGACAAACGTGTGAACACCAGTGAAGGATATCTGTAGGGCTGGGCGATATGTGAAATAGTTTATCAGGATGTATTATTTTCCTATCAGCTGATATCGATCAATATCAGGATATAAAAATCTAACAGTGTTTCTTGGTCTCATGTCTTTTCCAACACAATAATCTCCTGCATCTGTGAGGTCTTTGTGTCTCTTTGACGTTTTGTCGTAAGGCGTCGCTCTAGAGAAAGCCGACTGAATGGTCGTCTGTTTCAGGCGCCATGGGCTCCTCGCTCCTCTCGGGGTTTGTAACCTTTTGCGTTGCGCGTGCTCTGCGGCGTGGCGCTGCTTCAGGTGGTGAAAAAGATTTGAGGTATTCCCCGACTTTGTGAGAACATGTACTCGACATAATTTACAGTCCACATTACTCTGCTTCATGTCCGACCTCCAAAAACCAAAATACCTCCACACCACCGACGTTTTCCTAACGCCAGTGTTGTGGTTGACATTGATGTGGTCATCTGTTGAGCCTTCATGGTCATTTCTGTCGGGGGTAGCACTCAAGTGTTTTGACCTTATGATCAGCTACGATCGGAGGATACGACCTTTTAGTAAACAGTCATACTGCAGCCGGTCAGCAGGGGGAGCTCTACTCTTTCACTTTTCTATCGTCGGTCTTTCTGAACAGGTTTTTGTTTGAGTTCTTTCAGTCACAAAGACCAATCTCTCCGTTGATTGGTCGATGACTTGTCTACTCCTCCTCTTCTTTACTCATCATCATGTCTCTCTCTCTCCTCCTCCTCCTCCTCCTCCTTCTTCTTCTCCTTCTCCTCCTCCTCCTCCTCCTCCTCCTCAGCTCCTGTTACTCCTCAGAGAAGGAGCAGCAGACGGAGATCATGTCCAGACGCAGCTTGCGGCTCAATGACAGCCTGTTGGACCGCAGTCTGGGGCACAGCAGCGCCTCCTACAGCGTGGGAGGAGCCAGCTGGAAGAGCAGCAGGTGAGTTTGCTGCTGCGTTCTTTCAGACGGATTCACCTCCGCTCTGTTTTCCTTCACCTTCTTCTTCTTTGTCTCCTCCTGCAGGTCGTCGAAGTCTCGTCACTCTCAGCAGCTCTCGGTCTCCTGCTCCGAGTCTCTCCTCGTCCACACTCCTCGTAAACAGAGCGTCCACTCGCTCCACAACAGCAGCCTCCACAGCGTGGCGTCTGATGCCTCCCTGATCTCCTCTCTGCTGGACGAGTCCTCCATGAAGGAGACCACGCTGCTGGACACGCTCTTGGGTAAACTCCTCCTCTCTATCAGCTCCAGCTTCTCTCTGAGTGTCCCCGTCACCGCTGTTTGGACTGATGAGGACACGTTCATCTACTGAAGACATCTCTGTCTGTTTGATCCTCACGTTGGTCCGCTCAGAGACCCTCCCTCTTAGTTTTCACAAACAGAGCTGCTCTTCAGTTCTTGGGCGGGGTTGGTGGAGTTTTCCCTGATGGTGTTTTTCTTCTTCTTCTGGTGTTGCAGGTTTGGATCAGGACGTCGACCCTCAAGGTCAGTCTGTTCTTCACAGAGGTGAACGTTCACACAAAGACAGTGTCTGATAGGAGCTGAAGAAGATTTCAGTCGGGCTGCACTGATCACAGTTTTCTGGCCAATCACCGATCTTTAAAAAAACTTGACCTGCTGATACTGATTTTATTTTTATAACTGACAACATAAACCTTCGATGCTCTAATCTTATTTTAATGAAAAACATGAAACAGAACGTGTGAAACAATAAAAACCTTTAGTGTTTAACTTCACATGAGGTCGTTCTCTCAAATAGAAATGAAAGTTTATAATATTTCTGTCCAAACTTCTAAATTAAATCAGTTTCTTTAGTTTTTTATTTTCCACATTTTAAAAATTAACAATATTTGGTCACATTCAGCTCAGACTGCAGGTCTGTTTCTAACCTCTTACCAGAATAAAGTTCACAGCAGTTTTTTACTTTTACAAATAAAGGAAATCACAAAGTTTGAGGAAGTTTGTAAAATAATAATCGACACGACAAACTAACAACTTTAACCACCGATAAACAGTTTTAGGTTTCCTCGTAGTTGGTTCAACATGTTTGGTTGATCTCCTCCGGATGACTGTTGTGTGTGCGGCCGGCGCTGACGCACACGTGCGTGTACACGTGACCTGGTGGGCGGGGCCTGTCATTCTGGCAAAAGCAAAAAGCTCCAACAGCTGACCTTCAGACCTTCGCTGAGGTCGATAAGATCGGAGGATAAAATCTGTTTAAGAATCAGCTGATCACCAAAATTGAGGAAATCGTTGCAGATCGATCAGCCGGCTGATTTATCGGTGCATGTTCAGATCTCAGTATAAATAATCTTAAAACACCTCTTTTCTTGTTTAACCGGCTCGTTTGATTGTCTGTATTTCTGAGTAAATCAGCGCTGTTAGACTTTGAGGAAAGAACCTTTTAATGATCCAGAGTGAAGACGCACTGAGCTCAGGATGAACAGACTCTCTCTTCAGGCTTTTGTAGATGAGTGAAACACTCTCACACGTTCACAGATCCAGTAACTGATGTTTTCACAGACACAGAAACAGTAGAACCACCTCTGCTCGTGTTGACCCGCCTTCTTGAATTTCCTCTTCTGTTTTCCTCGTTTTGACCTTCAGTCTGAAATAAGAACTTTTAAACGGGTCATCAGAGGGTTTCTGTCAGTGAAAGTTCCTCCTCATGTCTGTGTCACAGAGAGCACCATCATAGCGGAGCACAGCACCGTCCTGGAAGAACCCACTCTGATTGGCTCAGACGTCCGCTGTCTCAAACACCCACTGCACGCGCTCAGTAAGGCTTACTGCAAAGACTGTGAGGAGCAGCATGACAGGATGGAGTCCACTCACTGCTCCTCCTCCAAGTACACCTCCTCCTCCTCCACCTCCCACCAAACTCCGGACACGTCCGTCATTTACAGCCGAGACCGGAGCCGCAAGAGCCGCACAGGTGAGACCGCCGAGCTCAGACCAGCCGAGTTTGTTTCTTTTATTTTGTGAAAACAGGTTTTATTTTGGCGGTCAGGACGAGCTTCCTGTTAAAGTAAAGATGAATCCTTTTTAATAACTCGTTCAGTTTTTTTTCCTTTAAGCTGCAGAAACTTCCTTCACAGTTGAACTCGTCTGTCCTCGTCCCTGAAGGATGAGCGCCCCCCTGTGTTCAGTCAGAGTACTGCAGATAAAAACTGTCTGTTTCTGGTTCCTGTGGTCAGCAGGTGTTCTGGTGTCCGTGTGGGATCGATCAGCCGCCCGTCTGCTCTCTCTGCTGTCCCTGCTCTCTCTGCTCTACCATCAGCTGATGCAGCACAAACACAGACATGTGACAGGTAGAGCGGACTCGTCTTCTCTAATGTGAGACTGAAGAACTTTTGGGTCTGACTGAGTCCAGGGCTGAAGGAAATCCTGACGTGTGGACGTGAAACAGTCACATGACAGGAAATCCACAGACCTGAGTTCGTACCTGACCTCCTCCTGCTGGGTCTCCCCCCCTCCCCTCATGTTCTCCTGTTCCAGGTGTGCTGCAGCCGTGGTTGGACTGGTCTCTGCTGTGTGTCCGCAGAGCTGCAGCCTGCTGTGTGTGTGTGCTGACTCACACCTGGCAGGTGTGTCTCAGGCTGACTGTAACGTCCTCTCAGGTGGACGCTCAGAGCGAGAGCAGACCCAGAGGTACTGGCTGTTAGAGAGCATTTCTAACAGGTGTGGGGGGGCGTACCTGTGCACCTCTCCTCCTCACAGTCACTGCGGGTCAAACCTGAACTCTTCACTAACCTCCTCACTCTGTTCCTCCTCAAACGTCACAGAGAAGGTGAAAACTTTGTGTGCTCCGGTTCCTCTGCTCACCTGTTGTGGTTTTCCTCGCTGCACCCCCCCACTTTGGCTGTTGCCTTGACAACATGCAAATCCCTCCTC
Organism: Xyrichtys novacula; assembly: GCA_962446985.1. Lineage (NCBI taxonomy): Eukaryota > Metazoa > Chordata > Actinopteri > Labriformes > Labridae > Xyrichtys > Xyrichtys novacula. The sequence continues at coordinate 25,259,865 of OY660882.1, read as the reverse complement.
CTCCTCCTCCTCCTGCTCCTCCCTCGCTCAGAGCGTGAGCCCTGATGTCTGTCTGTGTCTCTTCTTGCAGCTCGGTCGGGTCACTGTGGAGTCATGAACCTGAGGGAGTCCACCAGAAACCTGAAGAAGGATCACCCGACAGACGGATCTCTGTGTGAGTATCAGAAAAACAAACGAACACCGACGATCAGAAACATGGAGAAGAAGGAGGAACGAGGAGCTACTGATGGAGGAAAAACTCTAACTCACTGTATCATGTTTCCTCCTCTTCTTTAACTCCTGTTTCCTCCTCTTCTTTAACTCTCCTTTCCTCCTCCTCTTTAACTCTCTTTCTCTTCTTTAACTCTCGTTTCCTCCTCCTCTTTTACTCTTGTTTCCTCCTCTTCTTTAACTCTTGTTTCCTCCTCCTCTTTAACTCTCTTTCTCTTCTTTAACTCTCGTTTCCTCCTCCTCTTTAACTCTCCTTTCCTCCTCCTCTTTAACTCTCTTTCTCTTCTTTAACTCTCTTTCTCTTCTTTAACTCTCGTTTCCTCCTCCTCTTTAACTCTCTTTCTCTTCTTTAACTCTCGTTTCCGCCTCCTCTTTTACTCTTGTTTCCTCCTCTTCTTTAACTCTTGTTTCCTCCTCTTCTTTCACTCTTGTTTCCTCCTTCTCTTTAACTCGTGTTTCTTTCTCTTCTTTAACTCTTGTTTCCTCTTTTTCTTTAACTCTCCTTTCCTCCTCTCCTTTAGCTCTCTTTCTCTTTAACTCTCCTTTCCTCCTCCTCTTTACCTCCTGTTTCCTCCTCTCCTTTAACTCTCTTTCTCTTCTTTAACTCCTGTTTCCCCCTCTATTTTAACTCTCTTTCTCTTCTTTAACTCTTGTTTCCTCCTCTTCTTTAACTCTCGTTTCCTTCTCTTCTTTAACTCTCCTTTCCTCCTTCTCTTTAACTCTCTTCCTCTTATTTAACTCTCCTTTCCTCCTCTTCTTTAACTCTCCTTTCCTCCTCTTCTTTCACTCTCGTTTCCTCCTTTTCTTTAACTCTCGTTTCCTCCTCCTCTTTTACTCTCGTTTCCTCCTCCTCTTTAACTCTCTTTCTCTTCTTTAACTCTCCTTTCCTCCTCTCCTTTAACTCTCTTTCTCTTTAACTCCTGTTTCCTCCTCTCCTTTAACTCTCTTTCTCTTCTTTAACTCTCCTTTTCTCCTCTTCTTTAACTCTCTTTCTCTTCTTTAACTCTCGTTTCCTCCTCTTCTTTAACTCTCGTTTCCTCCTCTTCTTTAACTCTCTTTCTCTTCTTTAACTCTTGTTTCCTCCTCTTCTTTAACTCTCCTTTCCTCCTCTTCTTTCACTCTCGTTTCCTCCTTTTCTTTAACTCTCGTTTCCTCCTCCTCTTTTACTCTCGTTTCCTCCTCCTCTTTAACTCTCTTTCTCTTCTTTAACTCTCCTTTCCTCCTCTCCTTTAACTCTCTTTCTCTTTAACTCCTGTTTCCTCCTCTCCTTTAACTCTCTTTCTCTTCTTTAACTTTCCTTTCCCTCTTCCTCTTTAACTCTCTTTCTCTTCTTTAACTCCTGTTTCCTCCTCTCCTTTAACTCTCTTTCTCTTCTTTAACTCTCCTTTTCTCCTCTTCTTTAACTCTCTTTCTCTTCTTTAACTCTCGTTTCCTCCTCTTCTTTAACTCTCCTTTCCTCCTCTCCTTTAACTCTTTCTCTTCTTTAACTCCTGTTTCCTCCTCTTCTTTAACTCTCGTTTCCTCCTCTTCTTTAACTCTCTTTCTCTTCTTTAACTCTTGTTTCCTTCTCTTCTTTAACTCTCCTTTCCTCCTCTCCTTTAACTCTCTTTCTCTTTAACTCCTGTTTCCTCCTCTTCTTCTTTTACTCTAACTCGTCTGTTAAACACACTCCTCCCGTCTCGCCGACACGAACAGGTGATGACTGTAAGGAGAAGCAGCGCTCAGATCCCGGTTCTTCCTCTTCTTCCTCACCCTGGTCTCGGTGGTCTTGGTGGTCTCGGTGGTCCTCGGGTGTGTCGGGGCTGATGTGGAGCGCTGCTTCGTTCACAGGTTAAAGACTAAAGATCTTCTTTTACTTCAGGGATTTAATAACAGACTTGTTTCTGAGGTGACGGCAGACCTTCAGCAGGTAGAGAGAAGAACTTAAAGGGACCAGGACTTAAATTTAACCCTCAGTGTTTTTCTATCCAATGTTAATTTGGCGGTTTTATAAAATCCAGCACCTCCCTCTCTCCCCCTGACTCCTCTTTTCCTCCTCAGCCTCGTCTCTCCTTCAGCTGACCCTCAGAGCGGCGTCGGCTCTCTGGCTGCTGACTAAAACTGTCTTTTTGGCGTCTGTGAGCGGCGGACGCTCTGCAGGTTAACAGCGAGTCTCTGGGTTTGGTTGTTTGATTTGTGTCAGTGCTTCTCTCTGATTGGTCCGTCTGATCCTCTTCCTGTCTGACCTGCAGCTCTGATTTATTTATTTATTTTATATATTTATTCATTTTTATTCTATTATTTTTATTTTATCTTTATCTTTTTTTCATTTTTAATTAATTTTTTTATTTTATATATTAATTTTTGTTCTATTTTATTTTTAATTTGATCTATTTTTTAATCTTTATTTTATTTTTTAATCTATTTTATTTTTTTAATTTTAATTTGATTTTTAAATCTTTTTTATTTTATTTTTAAATTTCATTTTATTTTATCTATTTTTATTCTATTTTTATTTTATTTCATTTTATTTCATTTTATTCTTTTTAATTTAATTTAATTTTATGTTTTTATTCTATTAAAGAAGAGTGACATCGTAGATAAGTTACGGCAGTTTCCTGATTGTGGTAGACGGTCCTTCTTTGTCAGTTTTCTGCCGTCGATGGTCAGTTTGGGAAGTCTTTGTTTCTGGGCGCTTGTTTGGACTTGAGTCCTCGCTCGCCCTCTCTTTCGCTCGCTCGCTCTGTCATCCTTTGGCTGAGATTGTCATTGTCGGTGCTGATGTGTGTGTGTGTGTTTGTGTGTGTGTGTTTGTTTCTGTGTGTGTTCAGGTAAATCAGCGGCTGATGTGTTCACGTGGCTCAACAGACGATGGCGTCACATCAACGCCAGCTTCCCCCTGACTCGGCAAGTTTTGGTTTCAGTTTTGGTTAAAAACGTCTCTTCAGGTCATCCAGTAAATCTGGATTTACAGAATAAAAACAGTCGACAGGAAGTTTGAACTCGAGTATTTCGGACGGGGTTACAAACTGTGGAACCGTTTGAGTCAGGGATCACAATTTAACATTAGTTTGAAAAAAAAGTCAGTGTGATAAATTATCAAGTTTTCAGGAGAGGTGGTCTGGTCAGACTCAATCATGGTTTCATGTGGAGGTCATGAAGATCATCTGAATCCAAACTGAACCAGTTCTCGTTGTGTCTCTCCTCCTGCAGGTTTCCTCTCAGACTCCTGCTCCTCCTCCCTCTGCTCCTCCTCCTCTTCAGTAAGTTCCTCCACACCTTCACACCGTCCGTCACTGATTTGTCTTTTTTCAGGATGCGAAGCAGCAACAAGATCCACCTTCAGGAGCACTGAGTGTTTTTTTCAGTAGGTCTGAGGGAGGCACTGAAGGAGGACATGCAGGAACTGATCCTGGTCAGTGGACGTCTTGGAGACCTCTGGGACCAGGACCAAAACCTCCTGATTAGTTTTGATGGTCTTCTGCTCTGGTTTGGGTTTATTTACGAAGAGAGATCATCGTGAGATTTGGTCAGAACCGAATCTCCTGAAAACGTGTTTTTATGAAGAGTGTAGCACTCACTATGATGAACCCGACTTTACCAGAAAGCAACAGTGGAGGGGACTTCTAGAGTGACGGGGGTTCTGGAATAACGGCTCCTCTGTCTGTCTGTCTGTCTGTCTGTCTGTCTGTCTGTCTCTCTCTCTCTCTCGCTCTCTCTCGCTCTCTCGCTCTCTCGCTCTCTCGCTCTCTCTCTCTCTCTCTCTCTCTCTCTCTCGCTCTCTCTCTCTCTATCTCTCTCTCTCCTCTCTCTCTCTCTCTCTTTTCTCTCTCTCTCTCTCTCTTTTCTCTCTCTCTCTCTCTCTCTTTTCTCTCTCTCTCTCTCTCTCTCTCTCTCTCTCTCTCTCTCTCTCTCTCTCTCTCTCTCTCTCTCTCTCTCTCTCTCTCTCTCTCTCTCTCTCTCTCTCTCTCTCTCTCTCTCTCTCTCTCTCTCTCTCTCTCT
>OY660882.1:25128174-25250674 GCA_962446985.1 Xyrichtys novacula | reverse complement strand
CAGGTGTTTGATCAGAGGATCATCTGAAGGTCGTCTCTGTAAAAGTCTTTGTCTGGATGGACGCAGATGTTCCTCCTAAACCTGCAGATCTTGTTTAAACCTGAGGATGCAGCATCTATGATTTCCAGTTCTACATTGAAAGGACAACTGGACTTATTGTGACATTTCGCTTCTTTCCAAACAGTGTTGTTTTCGTCAGGCAGGACGAAAACTTAAATGACGACGTCAGACCCCTTTTTTCCTTGACGAAAATGAGACTAAGACGAACGTCACCAAAGCTCTGTAAAGACTAAAATGTGACGAAAATTATATTGATTTTCGTCAGACGAGAACGAGACGAGACTAAATTGTTATTAGGTGGACGAACAAAGTTTCAAAACATGCTTTTTTTTTGTCCTAACAGTCACGCCCCCATCACACACGCACCAAAAGCCTCGCTCGCGCACAGCTGCGCGCACACACTCATACACATACACAGAGCGGCAGGTGGACGAGGCGCGCACACACACACACACACACACCGTGGCGGCAGGCACAGCAGCGGTGCCCGGTGGCCGAAAAAAGAGGGATGATTTTTGGTCCTACTTCAGATACAGTTCAAGTGACATTAAAACACAATGTCTTGTACGGGGACGGGGAGACGAGACAGACGACAGTTGAGGAGCCACAGCTTCCTCATGCTTCAAACTGTCGGGAAAGAACACCACGAACCTCAAAAGGCACCTTTACGTCGACTAAAACTAGACGAAAACCTTTTGAGTTTTGGTCGGACTAAAACTAGACGAAAACTATCAAGGATAGAAATGACTAAAATGGGACTAAAATGAAGAAGCATTTCGTCAAAATGACGAAGACTAAAACTAAATCTAAAATGCCTGCCAAAAACAACACTGTTTCCAAAAGAGAGTTAGATTTAGATTCATCAGACCTCAGGTGAGTTCACAGACAAGTGATATTCTTGTGTTCGTCCTCCAGGGGGCAGCATCCTGAGCACTCGCTGCTCTCAGACGTACGAGACGAAGGCGGCTCTGCTCAGTCTCTTCGGAGTACCTCTCTGGTACTTCTCTCAGTCTCCTCGGGTTGTGATCCAGGTGAGACACCTGTCCGTCTGTGAGCAGATCCACCGTGAGTTTATTCTTATATATTTATGAACAGCTGATTTTTAACGCGTCTCCGTGTCTTCACTCGTCTGCAGCCAGACGTCCATCCAGGGAACTGCTGGGCCTTCAAAGGCTCCAAAGGCTTCCTGGTGATCCGGCTTTCCATGAGGATCCTCCCCACCGCCGTCTCCCTCGAACACATCCCCAAAACTCTGGCGCCCAGCGGGATGCTGCTCAGCGCGCCACGAGACTTCAGCGTCTACGTAAGAGAGAAAACGTTGAGTCAGCGTGTTTGTGACGTGTTCAGGGTCTGATCTGACCTTCAGTTCCTGTAAATCTGAAGATCCAAACAGACGAGCAGAGAAGAGTTCATAAAATCATCATTTTATAACATTTTTTTAAACTTTTTTTAACTAAAATCTTTAAAACAACTTCAGCCCCGACCTTTAAATAAGTAATGAATCAAGAATTTGATGTTTTTCCCTTTTTATTCCAGTTTTTGTTCATCATGTCATATTTATTGATAAAGTCTGCTGGAGAAAAAAAACTCGACATTTTCACCTCCTTTTCTCGAACCTCGTCCTCGACCAAATCAAATACGATCAAATTCATGTGTTCATATTAAATTAATTTTATATATAAACATATAAAATCATCAGATATCTGTAAGATGTGAATCATTTATGAGTGTTTATCCTCCTCTAACTAAAATCTGATCCTGATTACTCTGATATAAAAATAACTGCATATTTGAGACGTGATATCTTCTCCCCTGATGATCTGAAGGACCTGTTCAAATTTAGAGCCAAAGGAGGGTGGGCGGAGCTAAAATGACGGAGAACTACAGGAGACACTGAGTTTTTTTATAATATGAAGAAAAATAAGAACTCTGAGAAAATTAGATTTTCCAGTCTTTAAAGATGAGACTGTCAGCTCAGAATAAAGAGGAACAAAAAGACAAATGTCCTCAAAACGGACGGAGGAGGAGTCGAGGGTTAACCCCACCTCTGTGATGTGTTCAGGGTCTGGATGATGAAGGTCAGGAGGAGGGGAAGCTGCTGGGGACGTTCACCTATGATGAGGAGGGAGAGTCTCTGCAGACGTATCCTGTCTCTGTGAGTACCACCTGTGTGTGTGTGTGTGTGTGTGTGTGTGTGTGTGTGTGTGATATTTTCTATGTTCCCTAAAAATCGTCTCCTTGTTTCCTTCACTCTCTAATCCTTCTGTGGTTTCAGCTCCTCTCCTTCACTCGTGTTTTATTCTGATTCCTCAGGAGGAGAACGAGGAGGCGTTCCAGATCATCGAGGTTCAGGTCTTGTCAAACTGGGGTCACCAGGACTACACCTGTCTGTACCGCTTCAGAGTTCACGGGACGCCTGCAGACGTCTGAGGAGACAAAAACAGATTCTTTCAAACTCGGACTGAGAAACTCTTTAGTAAGTTTAACTGGAGGAGCTCTGAAGCTCCGCCCACCTGCAGCTCCGCCCACCTGTGCCTGAATCCCCGCAGACTCTCTCAGCTTCAGGTCTGTACGGGGGCCGGTGTCCTCACAGGGACCCGTTGTGAGCGTGGTCCTGCTCTCCTGTGGAGAGAGGACTGGGCTCTGATGAAGTGTGTGATGTTTCTGTTCAGAGTTAATATTTTTATATCCGTGTTGTTTCTGTTTCCCTTCTTTCAGCTCTTCGTCTTTTAGACCTTTTTTAGAGTCGAGACTGTAGATCAGCTGTTCGACTCTGAATAATCTGGTTTTCCTCGTCAACGGTTTGGCTCTTACATGTCTGATTTACACAGTGTCAGAGTGTCCTTGAACGCAGCATCAGGCAGCTCCTGCTCACAGCTGCAGAGACAGAAATCACGCCTTTCTCTGGTTTCTCTGATCCGTCTGCCCTGAAGTCTGTTTAACTTTCTTATTTTGTCTTCTGGAGACAAACTTGTTTTTTATTATTATTAATACTCTGATGTTGTGAAGTTTGTTTTTTTACATCTACTGTCTGTTTTTGTATTTGAATAAAGATGTGAAAGTTTCAGTCCTCAGTCTTTCAGACAGACGGTCGAGGTGTTTATATATTTAGATTATTTTCTGTATTTGTTTAAAAAAAGACGTTTTTGTTTCTCCTGAAGCTGCAGTTCCCCCAGTGTCCACCAGAGGCTGTGTCCTGCAGTGAGTCAGTCCCCATAGAGCTCCATGTTAAAACAACGAATGCGTCCGTGAAGTGACCTGTGAAGCGCCTGTTTGTGTTGTCGAACAATGGTGACGTTTGTCTTATATTGATGACGTAAAGGACGATGAACGTGACCTGAGCGTCCACACTGCAGTCACATCGGATACATATCTGATTTATATCCACATACAGAAGAGGCCTGGGTCGGATCAGAACCAATCAGAACTGACCTGCAGTCTGAACGTGGCCTATGTTGACCCGTCTTTTTAGCTCTTGTCCGGTCTACCTCCGTTTTAAGCGCCCGTTATTCCTCCAGAGTCTCCGGTATTTACTTTGTTTTCTTGCTTGTGTCGGCAGTCGTGGCCAAAGGAGGATTCAGACAATTTTCCGAACTTTCTGGTTGGTTTCTACTGTCTGATATTGTAGCACGCTAAATTTGTTTGGGCTCCTGAACGACACGGGGGAGCAGCGTCTGCCTCACAACCAATAACTAATAACTATTGACTGATATTAGAAGAGTTTTTTGTTTATAAACCACAAAAAAAGATGCTTCTTTAACAGATTCCTACATCTTTAATATGTCTGACTTCTCACAAACAGACAAAACAGTTCAAGGTTCGAAGATGTTTAATTTATTCCTCTTAAAAAGATGAGAGGTCGTCTGCAGTTTGAGGTAAAGAGGATAAAGGTGAATTTATTAAACAGTGACAGAAATACAAAGTTAATTTAGAGCTAAACTTTAATCCATTTTTGAAATAACGTCATGACGAAAAAGAATCCTTAAATCTTTAAAACTGCAGTTTCCAAAATGTCCACTAGAGGCTGTGTCCGTCAGTGAGTCAGTCCCCATAGAGCTCCATTCTAAAACTGTACAGCAGGAATAAATTTGTTTACAAGGAGGAGCAGAAACAGTTCGGCTCATTTCTGTTCAGGAATCAAAATAAAACCGCTGTTTTTATTACCGTAAAATCTGGAATAGATGTGCACCAGGATGTAAGATGCTTTTATTAGCATGGTGCCTCAGAGTGTGATTGACTTCTGCACATGCTCAGACAAACACACGGCGCTGTTGTACCTCTGAGGGGATCAGAAATCCGTCACCAACCTCCCCTCCAGGTTCCTCTCTGCAGACAGATGTAACCGTAAATATCCCGCTTTAAAGTGGCGAGTAACTTCCTTCAGTCTAATTATCTCAGCGTTTGTTAACCCCGTCCCTGCTGAACGCGTGTCCGGATATTGGCGGTCAAAAAAACGATGTTTGGCGTTGTCGTGGTTTCTTCTTCTGTTGTCTTCGAGTCGACGGTCTGAGCCAACTCGACTCCGTTCCGTTAACGTCCTGACTTTGAACCTCTTGTCTGTGAGTTACAGTCCGACCAGGCGCCACATCTCTTCAGACGAACACGCAGAAATAAACTTCTAAACTTTAAAACCCCAAAAAGACAAAATCTCAGTGTGAGCTGAGAGGAACTGAAAGACTGGACAGGTTAGAGAGCCGAGTTAGTCTGGAGTTAGTTGAATTTCGAAGCGCCGCTTTAAGAGCCGGCTCCGTCAGGACAGGAAGTGGATAAACTCAGCAGCTGGCTCGCCACCGTCTGTCCTCCGTGTCGGTTATTAGCAGGTTAGCCACTCATCCTGTCAAAGACGCAGCTAGCGTCCTGCGCTGATGTTGCAGATCTTGCAGCTGGGGTCCTTCTTGGCGTTGAGGGTGGACTGACTCTTGAGCTGGTGTCCGCTGATCTGTGTCACCGTCCCCAAATCCAGATCCACTGACTCCGTGTAGATCACCTCCAGGATGACGTCCTGGGCGTGACGGAAAGACAGCGAGCCGTCCTCCTCCTCGGTGCAGCTCAGGAAACGGTTGTTGGATCTGTCCAGCGTCGGCAGAATCTCCTTACAGAAGACGTCCCCTTTGGAGCCTTCAGGAGCCAGGACCAGGATGACGTAGTGGTAGGACGTGTACATGCAGTAGAAATCTCCAAAGTAGATGTTGGTGCTCTGGTTGAAGAGGACGTCAGCTTGGATCTGAAAGACAGGGTCAGACTGTGAGCCGAGCTGCTGCTCTGAGGTTCATACAAACTTTAGACTTCTTTGAGAGTCTGCAGATCCCAGAGCTGCTGGTTTATGATTTAAGGATCAGAAATCTGCTGGGAGGATCATCTGTCCTTAGACTGCTTTACTGTGGGATTATGAACTCATCTTTGTCCCGCTTTATTTTGGGGCTTTAGAGGACAGAGACATGGAGGAGGACCGCAGGGGGGAATCAGACCCACGCTGCTCGCTTTGAGGACGAAAACCTCTGTACATGACTTGAACTCTGGGCCAAACCGGTGTCTGGACTTCTCTGTTTACACTCTGACCTGTAACTCAAACAGCCGAACCTCAAAAACACTGAAATATCCCTTTAAACTGGAATTTCCTCCGAGGCTGAATGAGGTGTCCAAGCAGCGACCTCAGGCCTGAGTGGGTTTATAAACGCTAGAGCATGTTCAGGGTCAGCCTCGGTGTCCCGTCACAACTGGACATGTTTGGGACACCTCCAAAACAAGGTCCCGGAGGATCTGGATCGGACCTTAAACTACTCCAGCTGCTCTGTCCTGATGGATAGAAGCAGAGGTTACTGCCAAACGTCTGAGCTCCAGACTTAATCTGTGCGGCTGAGTCCAGACGCCCTGCGGAGGGAGATTTGGCTCCTGGTGTCTGCAATCTCATAGTTTTGGCCACGACTCAAAGCTCATGAGAGGGTTGGGGTTGGTTCATGGAGACCCTCTGCCTCTGACGTCCCTCCATCTCGCTCTGTCCTGATTTTAGAAATACTCTGAGCGGACTGTCAGATTTAAACCTGCAGATCCTGGAAGTCTGGACACTAAATCTGTTATTTGAATGAGGACAGTCCTCCACCAGGAGCCTCTCACATCCTCTCATCTGTCAGAAGCTCTACCTGGAAGCGGAAGGGTCCATATGGGGAGTCCTGGGGGGGTTTTCCTGTGTTGAACTCGGTGTTGCAGCTGAAAAAGAGCCCCTCCAGTTTACCGCTGATGGGCGAGCCGTGGCTGCCGCTGTCGTCTTTCACCGCCGGTAACATCCGAGTACACGGCTCATCTCTGGAGCGATACGAGGAGCTGTGGAGAGCACACAGGGAGGGTCAGACAGAGGCAGAGGAGACCAGACTCTGGAGATGCAGCAGGACTCGGAGACACACCTGGGCTCCTGGAAGTACTCCTGCTCTTGGTTCCTGTAGAAGACGGTGAACGGCAGCATCCTGCCGGCGATCGCCTCGGCCTTCTGCAGCAGCTGCATCAGATGAACGGTGGAGTAATCTGTGGAAACACACGATACTGAGACGACTGTCCTCAGAGAGGAGACATGGGTTCATGGACTGAGAGGAGGCTGACCTGCTGTGCAGAACTCGATGATCTCGCTCCACTGAGAGACGGCGTATTCTCCGTCCGGCTGTTTGGTGGCGGTCTGGACCGCAATGCTGTACTCTGTGCGAGGACTCAGGAACCAATGACCTCTCACCGTCATGGGGAGGGGAACCGCCTTCGCCACCAGTTTTGTTGGTACATCCTGAAAAATGAAGGTCGCTGTTTAAATGTTTGAGAAGACAAGGTCTCCGGAGGACAACGCCCCAAACACCAGACCGCCTCCTGCTGATTAAACAACGCCGAGTGAGGCACAAAGAGGTCACAGCGAACCAGTACATCCACTCTTACCACCTCTGAGAGTCAGGTGTGTTACTAATGACACGTGTATCTTCTTTCTACGGCGCCCTGAAAAACTCGACAGTGAATCCATGTTTGAGAGTTCACCACAGTGTCTGAGACCGGGTCTGAGGTTTTGTTGGGCCCACCTTGTGTTTGAACTGGTTCTCCTTCTTGCTGTCCTTCTTGTTGAGATCGATGAAGTAGTGTGTGATCCTCTCTCTCCCTCTGCTCTCCATCTCCCAGCTGATCTTGAAGGAGTCACAGGTGATGTTGCTGATCTGGATCTGCTGAGGAACCGGCAGGTCGTCCACGTCGCCGATGCCGCTGTCTGCAGACTCGGTACCTGATTGGACACAAAGACACAAAGACAGGTGAGCACTGAGGCCGAATGACACCTGCTCAGAGTTTTCCTCATGAGCAGAAGCTTCAGTCCTCTTCATGGTGGTGTAGTCAGGATCTGAGTTAGTTCCACTTTTTAGGAGAAATCTTGAATGTAAACTCTACCCCTCCCAACCAGTTTTCCCCTCAGCTCCTCCTCTCAAGCCCCGCCCACAAACAGACGCTCCTGCTCGCTCGTATCGTTCCGATTAAATTCAGATATAATGCAGATAAATACTTCAGATCATTACAAATGGGGCCCAGTCAAGGTGAAAGTCAAAAGCATTGGTGCTACTGTAGATGCCAACAGACGACCAGCAAACACAATGTTTGCAGGACTTCTACAACGAGGATAAAGTGACATAGTCCAGGACCCGAGGGAGGACAGTTTAGCGATGGAGCTACAACACGCTACAGCAGGTCCGTTTGACAAGAAACACTTCTGTTACAGACACTTGTCTTACTTTGTTAAAGCGGTTTACCTGTCCAGCAGAAACGTTACAGGGTCACCAAGATCCCCAAGCGTCCCCCATCGTTTATGTTGACCCGGCTTTTTAGCTCTTGTCCGGTCTACCTCCGTTTTAAGCGCCCGTTATTCCTCCAGAGTCTCCGGTATTTACTTTGTTTTCTTGCTTGTGTCGGCAGTCGTGGCCAAAGGAGGATTCAGACAATTTTCCGAACTTTCTGGTTGGTTTCTACTGTCCGATATTGTAGCACGCTAACTTTGTTTGGGCTCCTGAACGACACGGGGGAGCAGCGTCTGCCTCACAACCAATCAGGTTAGAGGAGGTGGAGAACGGCTTTGTTTACAGTCAGAAAGAGCGGACCGCTCAAAAATGTTCAAATGTTGACGACACAGACAGAAGAGAACACAGAGATATCGATATATTACCAAATGTCATCAATAACTAATAACTATTAACTGATACTAAAAGATTTTTGTAAATACACCACAAAAAAAAAGATGCTTCTTTAACAGAATACTGCCACTCCACCTTTTAAAGGATTTTATTTATTTTAAAAAGTTCATTAAATCTGTAAAAACCTGCAGCACAGCAGATTAAGAGGAGCAACATGTGCCTGAAAATTCTCCACTTTCATTTTCTCGACCGAGCGACAGATGACGTAAGAAGATTATGTCAGAGTCACTCTTTACTTTAACAGCTGTGTGTGTGCGTGTGTGTGTGTGTGTGTGTGTGTGTGTGTGTGTGTCCATGCTGCCATCATAACAACACTGAGAGATTAACCCATTAAAGTTCAGAGTGCAGTGACCCCTGACTCACATTCCTCATCAGATTCATGTCTGAAAGCATCAAACCACCACAGGACAGTTTCAGAGGAACTCTTTCTGCATTAACAACACGGCTGATCTGTCCTTTTTGGAAACACGAGCAGAGCGGCAGCATCCATGTTGTGTAACGTATTAACCCACCCTCCAGAAACAGATGCCCCTCCAGACTGGTCCTGTAGAGACGACAAATGCTTTTTCTAAAGTTTTAGTACCCTGTGTACGGTGGCCGAGAACCAGCACTGCCGCAAATAGAAAAGAATACAAAAAAAGAAGCCATAACTGAAGTAACCGATGCAATAATAAAGAAACCGAAGCCTGATGCATTAAAAAAAAAAGAAACAGTGCAGATAAAAAAAAGCCTCAACGTTAGTTCATGGCGCAAGAAAGTGGCCATGAAAAAAAAAGTTACTTAGGGCGAAAATCAAAGGATGCAAATAAAAAAAGCCACAATGGAAGTGAGCTGCCGGGGACCAATAATGATGATGCACCGGTGTTTTACGATCTAGGCACAGAAGACGACGGTGAGAAGACGAGCAAAGAAGTTTTTATTTTTATTTTTTTAACCTGCACCGTTTCTGTTTTTATTTGCAGTGGGCTCCAGTTTCTTTTTTGCATTGGTAACTTCCGTAGTGGCTTCTTTTTTTTTGTGTGTCCTTTTTTTATTTGCAGCAGTGGCAGTTCTCGGCCACCGTACCCGTGTGTTACTGGACTGTTTCCTCTTATGTTTCTTCAAACGTTCTGACCTGGATGTTCAGTAGAACTTGTTGCTCCATGATTCACTTCTTCAGTATTTGTAGCAGTTTTTGACCTCCTGAATTTAGCACCAGTGCACTGAGTCTTCCCTCTCCTCTGAGTTTGGTTTAACTTGTTTACTCTCTCTGTATTCATCCTCCCTCTCTCTCTCTCTCTCTCTCTCTCTCTCTCTCTCTCTCTCTCTCTTTTTCTCTCTCTCCCTCTCTCTGCAGAGGACAAAAGACCTCAGAGAGCTCAACAAGCAGTCTTTGAGGAGGACGAGGACAGTTCAATCTGCCAGTGTGACGTCTTGTTACGGCCCCCCATCTGATGTTTTTGTCAGACTAATTACAGCTCAACATCAGGAGGGAGGGGGGGTCAAACTTTTTAATCCAGGATCCACGTGGAGGAAAAAGTCCTGAACCTGTAGAGACTCTTAATGGACAGACTAGTTTTCACACGTGAGGAGAGAAGCAGAGGCTCTGTTTGCTGTTTCTAAGACATTTTCTTACTTAAAGAAACTTTTTTTAAATTCTAATAAAGTTCTAAAACAAACAATTCAGCTCTTGTTTTCGCATGCTTTCATTAAATAGGATATTTTCTGAGCTTGTTGGGTGAATCTAGTTTAAATTAGGCCTAATAGACAGTTTTTATTAAAAAATGAGTCAGACTCACTTTCTGTGAGGTGGGATTTTTGGAGTGGATTAGTTTATCAAGAATGGATTAGTTTGTAACACCCCTTGGCTCTACTTTCAACAACTGTCATGTTAAACAGCAGGTTAGAATATAAGGACTTTATTCTGACTTTAACCTTGTAAGTGATTACTACGACTTTATTCTTGTTAGTAATTACTTTATTTTGACTTTATTCTTGTTCGTTATGACTTTATTCTCATAAATAAATGACTTTAATCTTGAAGTCTAATTTTCTTACTGTGGCCCTAATACTCTGTCGTAGACCCGATCAGCTATACTCTGAATTTAGCTGTTTATTATTCTGCTGAATTTGAATGTCCGTCCATCTGTAGTAATGAGTAAATCATGACAGTTGATCTGATCTCTTTTGAGAGAAAAAAATTATATAAAGCATCTTTTATGTTTATATTTGTGTTTTATTTCGTAGATTCACATTTATTTTGAAGACCGTTTTGTGATGATGTCACTTCCTGTAAATTCGCGCTCCTCCGCTCATGAAGATGCCGTCTAATGGCGGTAAGTCCTGAACTTTAGCCGTTTAAACTTGGTTAAAAATGAACATAGTGGTTCAAAGTCGACTTTATTAAGCTCACGGACTCTGTCTGGATAAAAAACGGGTTTGGTTTTTGGGCGTTTAAAGTGTTTTTGTAGAACTTTAGCACTTTGTTCTGTTTTGCTAATTTCCAGCTCCTAGCTAGCTGGCAGGCGCGTTTTTTTTTTTGGGGGGGGGGAGTTTTTCCCCATGCTCTTCTGTAAATGTTTAAGTTTTAATGCTGTAAATGTTTAAGCTCAATGTATAATTAATGTCTGAGATTAAATGCTTTAAATGTCTTAGTGTTAATTGAGTTAATATCTTAGTTTAATACTATTAATGTCATAATTTTAATGCTGTAAATGTCTGAGTTTTAACACTGTAAATAAGTTTAATACTGTTAATGTCTAAGTGTTAATGCAGTGAATGTCTTTGATTAATGCAGTTCATATCGTAGTTTTAATACTGTAAATGTCTGAGTTGTAATGTTATCAATATCTTAGTTTTCGAACAGTAAATATATTAGTTTAATGCAGTTAATGTCTGAGTTTTGATGCTGTAAGTGGCCGAGTTTAATGCAGTAAATATACTAGTTTAGTGCACTTAATGTTTTAGTTTTAATGCAGTTGATGTCTGAGTCGTAATATCACATGTGTTTTATATATTTATTATAGAACCCGTCATTGAACCGAGTGCGATGTCGAACAGTAAGCTCTTGTGCCTTTAACGTTCTCCTGTTTTACTGGTACTCAGAGCTGCTACAGAGACACATGGACAGGATGGTGGTGTCCATTCTTCACAAACTCGAAACACTCCTGCTGAGGCACACAGAGCTCTTGTTGACTCTCCTCTTCCTCCTCCCCCTCTGTCCTCCATCCTGTCAGTGAATGGAGGAGGTGAAGCGTCCATTCATTCACCCTGAGAAGGTGATTATCCACAGCTATGAGCCGAGACTGGAAACTCATCAGACTGAAGCTGCTGCTGGAGTTCAGCCCACAGAGAACGTGAGAGGTCATCACAAACAACAAGAAGAATCAGCTCACCTGTGAGGATCTGTTACTAACCTTCTCACATCTGACCATATATTATCATAAAAACCAGCATAGACACCGCTGTATCTCACCACTGAATCTCACCAATGAGGTCCTGTTAACGATCTCATTATTAAAATCTTAATTTACTGTCATTAACTGATTAATTCAGTGTTACACAGTACAGATTTAAAGGCGGTTTCTCCCACTGAGACTGACTAAGGTTTCCGTGTCACCAGGTTGTATCTCTAAACTCAGATTATCTTTTCCAGGTCTCCACCCAAAGATCCTGTTTGAACAGAGCCGACTTCAGACTGGATCCATGACCACTGTGTAAGTTCCTGGTTTTAGCTTGTATTCCCCTTGACCCAAATCAAGACATTAAACACCCCCTTTTCAAATGTCTCAGATGGATGACAGCTATAGTATGTGATCCCCATTGATTAGGATTTTTGTTACCTGCAGGTAATGTGATTTCTGATAACTTTACTTCCAGTCACCCCCAATTATCACCGTGTCTGGAACTGCTCCAATTTTCGCTGAGCTCTCTGCGAGCCTTCCTTTCTCTAGATTTCAGACACATGAGACGGATGAACACGGCTCACACTGACGTTGTTACAAAAAGGACTGACAACACATTGTTTTCATGCCGGGCCAGTAGGAGGCAGTGTAACTTTGTAAGAAAAGACCACTGTGCTGAAAACCTCCTTGTAGGTTTCATTATTTATGATCTTATTTTACTTTATTCTCCCAGTAAAATCTCAGTTTATTTTCGAGGTATTTGATCTAAATTTCGTATATTTGTAGTTCAGTGTTTAATTTTTGCTAAACATCACTTTTTTTAAATCATAAAATATATATTTTAATGTCATTTTTGCTTGATTTTGTTTTTAATGATCTGTTTGAACACAGTGAAGCACTTTTTATTTCATGCTGTAGAAACAAACTCGTCTCGTCCTGTTCAGTTTTTGCTTCAGTGGAAAAGCTCAGATCTACTAAAGGCTGCACCATCAGATCTCCAGATTTAAAGCATACTGCTGCTAAGTTCTTCTTTCCCTACTTTTTCAGATGGAAACCAAACAAAGTTCAAGTCCCTGCAGCTCCTCTGGACGACAAGCTGGTAGGTAAGCACTCTCCGCTCTGTTGGTCTGATTTACATTCACATTCAAATCAGCAGCCAAACATGAACCAGCTGCTTTTCCACCAAGAAACCTCTCCACATTACCTCTTCATGTATGATCTCATGACCAGGTAAGTCTCCCGTTAAAAGCCTGTGAAACTACAGCACAATCAACCTGAATATAGCAAATTTTGTGGCGGATTACAGACAGTGGTAATCCCAAGAACCTGCGGATTCACATACAATCGCACGATAACAAGTTGTCTCTATAAAGACAGACACATAGAAATATAGGCAGTAGATTGTGTCCTTCCAGAGGAGCTTTGCTTTAAAGAGAAGAGGCTCCTTACAAACCTTTAGAGGAGTCTGTTTTCGTTCTTCTAAGGTTAGCATGTAAATGAATATCTCGCTGATGTGAGTCACAGGTGCACAGATGTGAACCAAACTAACACGTCAGTTGGTAACTCCAGCTACCGCTAATCCCCCGGCTCTACCATTTTGTCAAACATGGTCTGTTTTTGCTCCAAGAACCGTTTCTAAAAATCTCTGTGTTTTATAAAACCAGATTGAGTCAGGGGGTCGGGTTTGACATTTTCTGTGAGACCTCCAGATTCCAGAACTCTTCATGAGAACCATAATCCTTCACTTCCTCTGAGCGAGCTGATCCCGATGCTAATCTCTGCTAATCTGCTGCAGAGTCTGTTAGCTGCTGCTCCTCTCAGAGCGAACACCAAGATCATCCTCCTCAGACGCACTTTAAAGTAAAAGTACATTTACTGAAGGACTCTGTGGACTCATCTTAAGGGATTCAGCTCCAGTTATGATAATGAATATTTGATTTCATAATTCTGTATTTAAATGCTGTGATGACCGAGTTTGGACCGGACTGTCATCTATCACCAGCTTTTTTGGTCCTCCTGAAGGGAGGAGGAGCAGCTTTCTGTTGTCTCTTTATCTTGACTAATGGAGGATTTCAGCTGCGCATTTATTTGCTTTCAAGAAGCTATGCAGTTACGTTCATGTTAAAGGTGGGGTAGGCAGGAATCCGTTAAAGAAGCATCTAGATGTAGATATCTACACCCCGCACGTAACCGCTGCTGAATAACTGCAGGGGAAACACTGTGATGTCAGAACGTGGTTTTTCATGGTCTCCAGATCCTCTGAATCTTTGAATGATCTGATGTTCTGTAGACGATGAAATCCACTCAGGAACTTTATTTTGAAATTGTTAAACTGTTCGCTCACGCGGTCTCTCACAGAGTCCTGAACCTCTTCCATCGTTCCTTCTGAGAGACTCCGCCTCTCTGAAGTGCGTCTTTGACCCTGTCATGTGACTAACCTGTTGGACATTCACCTCAGTAGTTGGAAATGTTCCTCCAGATGTTTTTTTAGATTTACAACTTTTGACCTGTTTAGTTGTTCCTCTATAACAGGGGTCGGCAACCTTAAACACTCAAAGAGCCACTTGGACCAGTTTCCCACAGAAAAGAAAACACAGGGAGCCACAAAACCTCTTTGACATCTAAAATGAAGATAACATTGCATATATCTTTTTTTTACCTTTATACAAAGTATATAAAAAACTGTAGCGAGTTGCATTTATGAAATAAATGAACTATTTCGGCGAGTGTCTGTCTTCTTCTGTAGTTAAACCGCAAGATATCAAAATCTACCCGGATACAGCAATGCTGCTTTTTGATTGGCTGTTCAGTAGATATACTTTATTTGATTGGCTTGTGCGTGGCACGCAGCTTCTGAACTCTCGGAGGAACTCAGTTGATTTCCCCCAGTTCCATAGTTGAAGAAGTGCAACTTGGTGGACATCACCGTGTTCATTTAAATGTGTGAGAAATACAATGTGTGGTGTGTGAGCGTGTGAATGAGTGGGAATGCGTGTGTCATACGCTGAATGCGTGAGACTTGAGAGCCCTGTGCTCACGCATCATCGATGTACTCCCGAGCCATGCAAAACGGTCTTTGCAAATGTTGCACTGAACGCCTTCCTTTTCAGTCTTGGTGAAGTTTTCCCACACCACTGATGTTTTAGGTCGGGATTTGGGTTGGGTTGTGTCCATGTTTTTCTCAGCCGCTGCCTCGGCCATGGCTGTTCTCTCTTCTGTGCGTCCTGCTGATGTTTACACGCCGGTGTCCATGGACATATATAAAGACCCGACGAATCGATTACAGAATTTGTTGGCAACGGATTTTTTCGTCACGACGAATCTACTTAATCGATTCGTTGTTGCAGCCTTAATAGTTTATTTAATGTTACAAGAGCATTATAATCTTTGAATTTAGAATTACAAAAAAAAAAAAAATAGTAAAATAAAATAAAATGCAATTAAGTATTTATTATTTATTTTCCAAATCCATTGGGAGCCGCAGCTTAGGGAAGAAAGAGCCGCATGCGGCTCCAGAGCCGCGGGTTGCCGACCCCTGCTCTATAAGAACTTTAGACCTGAGAGCGCTCTCGTTTCCTGCTTCTTCTGGTTCAACTGAACGCCTCTTCTTTCAGTTTTAACAGCAAAGTAGACTCTTTACAGGCCGTGCTTTATCAGCTGATGAGTCGTGTACTGTTTATCCTGATATGTGATTAGATTTTATTAATGCTCGGGATAATATACAGATCATACTGATCCTTTTAGGGGTCAATACAAGGTCATTTTCATCCTCATGGACAGCTGATGTGCAGAGGGGAGGGACCGCAATTGGCTCGTCTGAAAGACATATAAGCCCTTTGTCTCTCACAAGTGGCCCCACTGCTGTGTTAGAGGAAGTACCAGAGGACTCACAGAGGGACACTGATGTTATTCTGTCAGGGGACCAATAGGACAGTTTCTAAAGTTACAGACTCACAACACAGAAAAAGACTTCTCAGACGAAGACTAGTACAAGGACTTGGAGGACCCTCATTAGTCTGCATGAGGAGAGCCGGTTCAACCTAGAAGCGACTTCCAGTCTTGAGAAATGAAGCTGAAATGGTAAAACGGCAGACCCTTGAGTGTCCACTAGAGGCTGTCTGCAGAAGCACCAGAAACCACATACAGATGAACAGAAGTCATGTTTACGAGCTGGTACAAAGATGGATTTGGACTGGATGGCTCATTTCTCTCTGTTCAAACACTCAGAGTGGATTTTACTATGACGTGTTTTGTAAATGATGTTGATTATTCAACATTATTCATTTTTAAAGCTGTCACATGATGTCACATCCCCATCAACATTAAATAATCATTATGAACTTGGTAGAGGTGGGCTTCATTACCTGTACTGCTGCCAGCCACTAGGGGAGCTCTACATGCTTTGGCTTTGGGAAGGACTTAAGCGTCTGATTTATTTACATCCAATTTGTTTCACGCTAAAGAAACAAATAAAAAAGACAGACTCCTGATGGACATTTACAGCAACTAGTCGGACAAATTCAGAGAGTTTTAAAACAGAGAGCAGGATGATAAAACAGACTGTTACTGACAGGTCTGTCCTACAGTAACAGCCACACAAACACACAGACACTGACCTTCCCTGTCACACAGCTGCAGGCTCTTCAGCTCCAGGCTGGGACTGTTCAGATTACTGTGAGACTCCGTCATCTTCACGTCCTCACAAAAACAGAAAAACAGAGAAAGAGACAGAAATCATCAGTCCAACAGCTGTCAGGCTCAACTACATCTGACTGTTGCTCGCTCCAACACTACCTCCCTCCCTCCCTCCTTCCCTCCCTCCCTCCCTCTCTTTCTCTCTCTCTTTCTCTCTGACATCACAGGTCAATCAAAGAGAGAGGGAGGGAGAGAGATTTGTTTTAAACAGCTAAGTTTGCATAAAAACACTTGAAATAAGAGTCTTCATACAGAAACTTTGAGTTTTGAGTGTTGAAGACTTAGGTGAGGAAATAAATTAAAAAGAAAAAGAATCAGAGAACTCAGTTCATCACTGCATCCACAAACCAAACCAAAGAGGAAACCCAATACAGACAGGATCCAGAAACACCTGACCTCCAATCTCCACCTTCATCCTGATCGTCTCCTAAAAGGTTGTATCCTCCGATCGTAGCTGATCGTAACCATTCAAGTTAACGTGTCAATTTACACCGACTTCTTTCCGTTCCTCTGCGGATCGCCGGACTCCTCAGCTGATCACAAGAGTTCTATTTTTTCTGGACGCCGGAGCATGGCGGATAAATTCAGCACAGATTAACCTGTTGGAAAGGAAGTCGGGCACAGACACAAAATAAAACATCCGGCTTCTTTTCAAAATAAAACACTCCGTGTTTCAGGAGGATCGTATTTCACACCATGCAAACGGGCGGAGACGAACAAGTGAAAGGTTTTTAGACGTCATTTCACCCCGATGACACCATGGATGAGGAGATGCTGATTCTAGAAGTCTAGAAGTAGATTTCCTCCTCTGGAAGGACACAATCTACTGCTTATATGTCTATGTGTCTGTCTTTAGAGAGACAACTCGTCAGCACGTGATTGAGCATGAATCTGTGGGTTCTTGTGAGTTCTTGCGATTCCTGCTGTCTGTAATCCGCCATGAAATCCGCCTCACGAACGGATCTGGTTCTGGAATTGGTGTATGGCAAAAATTGCTGCCGTTCCGGATCGGAGCCGTTCCAGACGCGGTGGAAATCCCGGGTGAGACTACCCTGGACCTGAGTCCATTTAAGGTGGACTTACATTTGAAATCTGCCTCTTTTTTTGGAAATCCTAGACTCTGCATCCTCCTCTCTAAAGTATAGAGGGTCCACCCAGCTTGCTCTCATCTCCCAGTCCAAATCCAGCATCCCTGATGGTACGGGGACCATCAGAGTCCATGTCATGGGTATCTTCTACATATGTGAAGGCTCCATTAATGCTGAACAATATCTCCAGGTTTAGGAGCAACATCTGCAGCCTTTCGGACAAAGACTTTTTCAGAGAAGACCTTCATATGATCCCAAACCTCATTCTGACAGCAGGGATTTCAACAGCATGGCTCTGTAGGAGAAGAGTCCTGCTGAGAAACTGGACTGATGCAGTCCTGATTTGTCCCCCATTGAAAACATTTGGAGCATCATGACCCCCAAAACAGGACCAAGGAGACCCTGATCTGTTGAGCAGCTGAAATCCTCTATGAAACCCCAGAACCTGGTCTGCTGGGTTCACTAAGGTCTACAGAGGGTTGGGAAAAGAAGAGCTGAGGACACATGACCGTCGAAGTTTCTGTAGACAAAAAATCAGTTGAGTTTGATGTTCTGGATCAGGGAGCACCGGTTCATGAAGTTCTCTAATGTTGAAGCTCTTCATTAACAATCATCCTCTTATGCCACTCATGTGTACCTCTCATGATAATGCTGCTTTTGAGCTTTTTGCTGCGTCCTCTCTCCCTTCAGAAAACAAAACGAGCTTCATGAGAATAACGGACAGAGGTCTGTCATCATTTGTGGATTAAATCATAAAGTCAGCAGGAAGGATTACAGGATACACTGGAGTGAATTAAACCAGCGCTTATATAAGGAGATTAACTGCAGAGTGCAGCCGGGCCAGAGCGCACACACACACGCGTTCATCTGTGAGGGCCCTCAGTGAGTCAACACAGTCAAAGGGGGATTCCTGTTTTATTCAAACCTTTATTTCATATCTTTTGTAAAACGTTTTGAATGTCTCCAGCAGCAAAGTTGATCCCTCAGCAGGTAAACCATCTGTAAAATCTCGAACATGATCCTCCATGGGTCAGAGTGTGTCACTTATAGTTGTTCCCTCACAGACCACAGGAGTTGTTGGTCCACTGCTGCCTTGATTTACTGGGGTTAAGGTGATGGTCACTGTCAGTGTGGAACCACTGTTTTTTTTTCATTCTGAGCTGAAATCAACACTTTTATTGTTTCTGGGTGAAGTCTGAGCAGTTATGTTATAAAAAGACCCATTAGTTTAAGTCACTCCGGTCTTTCTTGCCCTCTTTGGTTTGAATCAAGTTTTACTCAAGAATACTGAAACATTTTAGTCTGCTTTGAGTCATTTCAAAGTTATGACATTATTACTATTACCTTTGGTCTAAATGTTTAACTGTCTTTCACTCAGTTGGCTGATCAAAACAGGTATCTAGTAGTGCTGGGCTGTTAATTAGATTTTGCTTTCGGTCCCAATTTTCAGCTCACAAAAGAAGGATTATTGAGAGAGGCTTTGACACACAGCTAAATAAGTGAACCTGCAAATATGCAACTGATGTTGCAAGTTGTGTTTTTAAAGTATTTCACTTCAATTTAATAGTAAGCTGCACAACCAACAGATTACCACAGTGAAACAAGGGCTGCTGCAGTTCACCAGTGTTGGTGAAAACAGTCTTTAAACATACTGTATTAATACTGTGCTGAAAATAAGTATATTTGAATAGATAATGAGTTATATCAAATATTCCCAAATAATGAGGCACAGAAACAAACTGTTCATTGTTTCAGGCAGAACACCTTTAATTTTACTGAAAGAGTACAGTATAGGCTGTAGCAGGGTGAGCTCCTGTATTTTTACATCTGAAGGTTTGGTGCTGTGGAACAGCTGCCTGACATCAGTTAGTCCTGAAGAACTACTGCACAGGACGGATCTTCATGCTGATGCTCTTCAGAGAGTAGTTTTGGCCTTTCCATGTTGACCACTCTACTCCAAGAGCATAGATAGTACCATCAGCCCCCCAGCGATACACCCCGTTTGGATTTGCACTATGACAATTGTTGTACCAGAATGCCCCCAAAAAGAGTTTGGCACAGCTGTATTCCACGGCGTCCTGGTCTTTGTCGAAGGTGGAGAACTTTTGTCCATCGTGAAATTCCAGGGAGTCACCTACAAAACACAACAACAGCAAAGTCACGATGATTTAAATGTTACACCAGCACAACAACCTAAAGAACCAGCAGTGTCACCAAAAGTTTACATTTGAGTTTGGTCATTAGTGACTGTCATTAAAATCTATGGCAGGTAATCTGTTAGAACATTATCACCTTGATATCAGACAAACAAAAAGTTGAAGCTGACCCACCTGCCCCTCCAACTACGTATCCAGAAACATGCAGGCAGTATCCACCAGTCTCTGAGTCAATGGCAAATGCATTGTAACGAGCAAACGTTTTGTTTCCACTGAAGTCCTCCATGTCGACCCGCAGCTCGTACCTCCTCCTCAGAGTCAGGTGGAAGAGATTCTCCAGCCCTTAGAGTGACAACACACATAAACATGTGGGAAAGATAAGTTCAAAAATCTTCCACACCACCACCACCACCTCCTGCTGTGAGTTAAATTATCTTTAAGGCCAGGCTGGAGGGTTGTGTATGTATTGTAGATAGGGGCACTAATAGACTGTATATACCATGGACAACTTGGTTCCACCTACCACCTGTATACGGATTTGAAGCCAAAAAGTTTTCGGTTTTTCCGGGACTTTTCTTCATTTCCTGAAACCAGCATTGCGCAGTAGCGTTGTACGCATTCGGCAGGAGAGTCGCCGAGAGTTGCTGTGATGACGATCGGCTCAAACGGTGAGCTACGCAATCCCTGAACGCCAATAGGCTGTATCAGGTGTCAATCATAGAAAACATGAACCCCTAATAACTTTTAAAAACGGAGCTTCACAGAAAAAAAAGGACTTGAGCACAAACCAGTCTGACAGTAACTACATGTCAACATCACAACCAGGGGGGAGAAACATTTATGTTCTGTGTCATTCATTTATAAAGTTTGTCCACAGCTCCATAAGCTTTGCTGGCGGAGGCGGGATTTATGACCTATACTTCAGCCCGTCAATGGAGGGTGCTGTTCTTGGGGTAACTTCACCCAGCGAGGAGGCAGACACTGTCCATTCTATATACAGTCTATGGGGGCACTCCTTTATGGCTAGTCAGTGAGTTTGGTTGTCACTGGAGTCAGGACTGTGAGTTATGATTGCTCCTGATGGGGAGCTGGTGCGAGGAGCTTATATAGTGTCTGGGGCTCCAATTCCCTATGCTGACTCACTCGCTCCTGTACTCTAGTGAAGACAGATCCTCTCTGTGGCTCCATCAGCACCACAGGCCTGATAGGAGATTTGTTGTCCCCTTTCAGTGGCCGTATTGAGGATGGTGTCTTCTAAGCAGGGCTGGTTGGCTCCCCATTCCTTTTGAGTTTTAGAGTGATCTTCTGGGTCTTCCTGGTT
This sequence comes from Xyrichtys novacula, assembly GCA_962446985.1. Taxonomy (NCBI): domain Eukaryota; kingdom Metazoa; phylum Chordata; class Actinopteri; order Labriformes; family Labridae; genus Xyrichtys; species Xyrichtys novacula. The sequence continues at coordinate 25,229,767 of OY660882.1, read as the reverse complement.
GTTTCAGTTATTTGTCAGCTTCTTGGGAGCAGCTGTTTTTATTTCTAGATAAGCCTGGTTTCATAACAGGCTTGTCTTTGTGATGGTCTTGTTTTTTTCTGTCTCTATGATTGCCTCTGCGGTTTGAGTGGTTTTCCCTTTGGAATAATGTTTAAGTTAATCTGAGCAGTTCTTCTTTGCTGCTGAAATAACCTTTGGACAGTTTAAAACTGCCCCTCCTGATCAGAAAGTTGCTTTAACAACATCAGAGTTTCATGTTTTAGCTTTCTGAATTGTCAACACAACTACTTGGTGTCCTTTCTCACCGAGCCAGTACTCTCCAGCAGCAGTCCCAAAGCCAAACTTGTAGTGATCCCAGGGTCTGTAGAAGTTCACAGAGCCATCCATCCTCCTCTGGAACACCTGAGGAACAAAGTGGAGGTCAGTCAGCTGACACACAAGACATCTGACATCGCTATTTTGGTTAAATACTCACCGTCCAGCGTCCTCCCTCTGAGTCCATGTCACAGTACACCTAAACACACACACCCATAAAAGTAAATCCATGATACCAAACAAAGTGACCTGTGTCTAGGCCTGGACGATATAGAAAAAAAGCATATCGATAAAAAATAAACCATATTGATCGATATCGATAATTATCGATATAATTATTATAATTATTTAACATATATTTTAATTGCAGCCCTGGATGTTTTATGCTATTGCTTAATGACCTACTTTTAATAAAGAACACACAAGCACTGAATTCAAATTCAAACCTTTATTCAACCACCTTTTTTATTTTACCACAACTGAAAGTTTTTTAAAAAAGAACTAAAAAAAAAAAAAGAAATCAACTTAAGTGGCCTGAGTGACGTCAGTAAATACTGACAAACATAAAGACTAAAGTGACCAGAAAATCTGATAAATAAATATTTAAATAGTGTTTTGATGAAAATAAACAAAACAAACAAATATATAAATAAACAGAATAGCTTTAGGTGGGAATAGCATACTACCAGTTTTAACTGTGTGGGAAACTGCCCACAGCCTGGTGTCTGAACACTGAAATATTTCTCCCGGGGTCGGGAGATTTATTTTTTTTGATTATCATGTGATTGACTTAATACACAAACTAAGCACGAGAAGCAGGACTTATCCACGCCGGTGTTGTGTCGTAGAATGCACCCCTGCCGAATGCACCCCCTGCTAGTAGCCATGATCCAAATACTCGCGTCTTTGTAAAACATGAGCTCATTTGAACGCATTTCCTCCGCACCCTTCTCACCTTTTCAACCCCTGACCCATTTTCATGCCTGAAGCGCTGTGTTTGAGAAATACTTGCGGCCGGGCACTTCATATCGCGGGTCGAGAGTGGCTAGAAGCTGGTCGAAGCCAGGCTTTTCAGCGGTAGTTATTGGTAGTATGTCCCTCGCTATGGAGCATGTTACTGCATGGGTGATGTCCTTATGCCGGTTGGACGCTTTGTCGTAGTTTTGGCAAGAAACGAAGTCCAGTTTGGTCTGCTTCACTTGCTTTGTGCTGGTGCTGGCAGCGGTTCCAGAGGATTCCTCCGACGATAACGTGGAGCCGCGGCGCGGCCGACACAGCTCGTACTCCTGCGGGTGCGATCGGTTTAGATGGTAAAACAAGTTGGTTGTGTTACCAGACTTGGTTTTTACTAATTCTCTGCAAATTTTGCAAACGACCGCTGTTCGCTTTTTGTCAGACTTCTAAAAACCAAAACATTGCCATGCTGGTGAACTACTGAAACCTTTTATCGGGACAATGTCCTCCGCTTCTCCTTGCTGTATCATTTTTTCTAATACACGTGCTGTCTGTTGTGGTTTGATAGGGGCTGGGCTTGGTGCCGTAGCGTACCTGGGTCTGCGTTTGTGATTGGTTGGGAGGAAGTAATGACTGTCGTAAAAGCTACATGATAGGCTATGATGAAAAAGAAAGGGAAACTGTGTTTTTCTATCGAACTTTTTATCGACCCGTTTTTTTTCTATCGCACCACACGTCTATCGATCGATATATATTGTTATCGAATTATCGTCCAGCACTACCTGTGTCAGCACCTCTGCAGATCAACAAGCCTACCTGGACAGCAGACGTGGATCCTATAGGATAGATGGTGTACACTCCACTGGACAGGCCATTGGTGTTATTGTGGATCTCACTACAGTCGCGTGGCAGGACAAGCTGACTGCTGATCAGCTGAGGAGCCAGGAGGAAGAGGACGGTGACCGACACCAGCTGGAACAGATAAACCAACTTTCATTCTGACTCAGTCAGCAGTCGGACCGACAGAGTCCCTGAGCCCATTATTGCAGCGTGTTGTAAAGGCTGGTCTCAAAGCACACTGAATCAACCCCCCACTCTACTCTACACCTTTTTTTAAAACTTAATGAAGTCCACTGAATCAGAAAGCATAAAGTGATGTGCTGCGCCAGTCAAAAAGGCTGTCAATGAAAATGTTTTTTGAGTTACACAAAAAGGAAAGGACCCAAATGCAGGACGACAAAAAGATTTATTCAAAATAAACTAAATTAAAAGCAACAAAAACTTACTTGGAAAATGTCAAACTCTAAAATCCAAAAGGGCAAAAACCAACAGTAGGCATTTGAATGTGAAATTTAGTGAACCTGTATCATCAAACCAAATGTCTTTTAGAAATTGCATACTTCTATAACCCCTAGGAAATAGTGGACCCACAGTTGACGTTTATCTCAAACGTACCTTCATGGTCAGGTTTCTGCTGAAGGTGGCTGATGAAGCTCTTGATCTCAGAATGTCTATCTTCTGATTTCTCTGGGCTTTATCAAGCAGGGTTTGTTTATCTTCATTGTCCTTGATAAATGTGAATAAATAACAGAACTGCTGGACGTACGTGACATGGTTTGAAAAGAGTCTGTGTGTGCCTTTGGATTACAAAACTGTTAAACAGAGATGTTGATCAGGTCATGAGTCGTTAACATCATCTACCCACCTGTTGGCAGAATTAACAGATGGGGTGAGGGGTGGGTCTAGTTACGGGAACTGCTTTAGTCTTTAGTCCAACGTCCAGTAAGAGCAAATGAACCTGTACATGTTCATGTTTCCCTTCATGTGTCGTCAGCTCTTTTTTTTTCCCAACCCTCTGTTGACATTAGTGAACCCAGCAGACCAGGTCCTGGAGTCTGACAGTCAAGTGTTGTCCCATTCTGGCCTGATAGAAGATTTCAGCTGCTCAACAGTTCAGGGTCTCCTTGGTCCTGTTTTGGGGGGTCTTGATGCTCCAAATGTTTTCAATGGGGGACAAGTCAGGACTGCATCAGTCCAGTTTCTCAGCAGGACTCTTCTCCTACAGAGCCATGCTGTTGAAATCCCTGCTGTCAGAATGTGGTTTGGGATCATATGAAGGTCTTCTCTGAAAAAGTCTTTGTCTGGATGGCAGCAGAAGTTGCTCCTAAACCTGGAGATATTTTTCAGCATTAATGGAGCTTTCACATATGTAGAAGATACCCATGACATGGACTCTGATGGTCCCCGTACCATCAGGGATGCTGGATTTGGACTGGGAGATGAGAACAAGCCGGGTGGACCCTCAGCAAGACAACACCAAGACTCATTCTGCATGAGTTACACCAGTGTGGCTTCAGAGTCAAGGAGTCCAGGTACTAGATGGGCCTGCCTGCAGTCCAGACCTGTGCCCCTTTGAACATATGTGGATCCTTTTGAAGCAACAAAATACCACAGTGGAGACCCTGGACTATTTATCAGCTGAGGTGGTCCATCAATCAAGACTATAAAAGATTCATCATCAAAGCTTCAACAATCAGTGTCCTCTGTTCCCAAAGGCTGACTGGGAGTGGTACATGACCCTAAACCAGGTTTTTAGGGACAAGTTACAGCATCAAACTCAAAATGAGTGAATATTTACAAAAAAATTAGTCCTAACATCATTGGGATTGGGGTTCAGTCTTAGTTTAGTTGGGTCTTAACTCATTCTCATTCATTAGTTCAGAGGCATTATTGCTTTTCACACTTACCAAACTGTCAACAACCCTGGACCCCCCTCTTTATGGCTGGGGGTCTTTACTGGAAACTTCTGTCAATCCTCAGCTTTTCTTTCAAGCCATTGTCCCCTTGACAATGTACCGATGTTGTGGCTCTTGCTCTTGTCTGTTGCTCTCTGTCTGAGAGTCTGGACAGAAGGAGACAGTGGACACAGTACAGACTTTGTTCAGCTGCTCATTTATTATCACATCAGGGTTTCAAACTTCAACAGAACTTGTTTTAGAAACCCATTGACCATGGTTTTGGTCTCCTCTTGCAACTGCTTTCACACAGTCTGAGAGCTTTTTTATTTTTCCCTCTGGAGGTCAGAAGTGATTCAAGGCTGATCAACCACAGGTTTGGTTCAGCCTGGATAACTACTGCACAGGACGGATCTTCATGCTGATGCTCTTCAGAGAGTAGTTGTTGCCTTTCCATCTTGACCACTCCACTCCGACACCAAGGATAGTACCATCAGCCCCCCAACGATAAACCCCGTTTGGATTTGCACTATGACAATTGTAGTACCAGAATGCCCCCAAAAATTTTTTGGCACAGTTGCTAGTTGAGGAGTCCTGGTCTTTGTCGAAGGTGGAGAACTTTTGTCCATTATGATTACTCAGGGAGTCACCTACAAAACACAACAACAGCAAAGTCACGACGATTTAAATGTTACACCAGCACAACAACCTAAAGAACCAACAGTGTCACCAAAACTTCACACTTGAGTTTGGTCATTAGTGACTGTCATTAAAATCTATGGCAGGTAATCTGTTAGGACATTATCACCTTGATATCAGACAAACAAAAAGTTAAGGCTGACCCACCTGCCTCTCCATCTATGAATCCAGATACATGCAGGCTGTAACCGAAGGATTCTGGATCAATGGTGAAGGAGGTGTAGCGAGCAAACGCTTTGTTTCCACTGAAGTCCTCCATGTCGACCAGCAGCTCGTTTTTCTTCCTTAGAGTCAGGTGGAAGAGATTCTCCAGACCTGAGAGTGACCACACACACGAGGCACAGATAAGTCCTTCCACACCTCCACGAAACCTTCTGTGAGCTGACTCTAACGTTTCAACAAGATTGAAGGTTGTTCTGAATGTGACGTCAATCAAAGTGACAACGTTTTTGGATTTATGAAAACCTCTCCTGGACCCTCAAAATCTGAATTTTGAGTTCAGTTTCACAGATTTTCCTTATTGATGCTTTACAGAATACCCAGTTTGTGCATGTAGTTCTTATCTGCTCAAATGAACTTTAAACATGTGTGACTTTTCCCTTCTGTCCACTAAGTCACTTTAAAAAATTAAGTCACAGTTTGGTGTTATATCTTTGTAAACCATTGTGTGATTGCTCAGTGTCCTTTCTCACCGAGCCAGTACTCTCCAGCAGCAGTCCCAAAGCCCATCTTGTAGTGATCCCAGGGTCTGTAGAAGTTCACAGAGCCATCTATCCTCCTCTGGAACACCTGAGGAACAAGGTGGAGGGTCAGTCAGGTAAACATTTTGATCAACAACCTTAGAGACACATTGTTAGTCCAGATTTGGAGAAATGAAAGTTGAAAATTAGACACCCTCCAAACTTCTAACCAGGAGCTAAAATAGATCTCATCTCACTCAGAGAGCACGTCACCAGCTAAAGATGTTTCTGCTACATTAGGGAAAAAATCTTCATTAATTTTTTCCCTTTTAAAAAAAATAAAAAAGCATTTACTCAAGGGGACACCTATTTTATTTTCCAAAGTGTATGAATATTAAAAGATCCATGTGTAAAATAACTTTGTCATCAGAAACGAGCAATAATAAAGAATATTTATATTATTTAACACTCACCGTCCAGCGTCCTCCCTCAGAGTCCATGTCACAGTACACCTAAACACAGAGCTGCATTAATACTCCTTATCCATCAACCGTGTGTTTATATTAACCCTAACAGAAAATCATCACCTTTGTAATATGGTCTTTTTTTATGTTTCCAAGTATTTGGTGTAGGAAATACAACACTGATAGTTGTGCAGCGCCCTCTGCTGGGCTCCTTCAGACTTTGGGTGGCCCACGTGTGTGTTGATTATTTTAACTCTTTTGTTTCTTTATCCTTTAATTTTCCTCTTTTTGTATCTGTATTCATGCTTATGTAGTTTGGAAGTTACCCCCGCAGGACTATTAAAGGAACATCTTATCTTATTGATACCAGACTGCTGTATCCTGATCACATAGTAGAGTGACCTGTAATGAACTCTGTTAAAACATGTTAAAATAAGTTTGCTATGGTTAAGAGCTTTTAATTCATCTAACATGTTAGAGATAATCTTCTCCTCTCAGTTTTATCGTGTACAGATGGACCAGAGAAGGTGTGGCCTACCTGAACAGCAGATGTGGATCCTATAGGATAGATGGTGTACACTCCACTGGACAGGCTGCTGTCATTATTATAGATGTCACTACAGTCGAGTGGCAGGAGGAGCTGACTGCTGATCAGCTGAGGAGCCAGGAGGAAGAGGACGGTGACGGACACCAGCTGGAATAGAGAAACCAACTTTCATTTTGACTCAGTCAGCAGTCAGACTGACAGAGTCCCTGAAGATCTGTAAGGACATCATGTTTATCCTCTGTGTCCAGATTCAGGTGAGAGAGTAAAACCAAAGAGGTGCCACATGTCTGCGCCGCCCAGAAGACCTTTATAATCACAAAGTATGAGTCCAATCTTATTATTGTATTATGTTATGAACAATGTAAGGGGGAGTATCAGGCTAACATTTGTCTTAAGTTAAATACTTAAATTTTCAGGGAAGCAGCTAATGTGTTTGATATTACAATTGTTCTTGTAAGTAACCCAACAACGAGTTTAAATGCTCTGATCTGTTTGTTAGACGTTAGGTTCGCAGCACAGAGAGAAAGAGGAAGAACCAGGTGAGAACATGGACAGGTGCTAAGGCTACAGTATGAAAATGATAAAGCAGCTTCTCTCAATTCCTATATATGGCAGTGAAATGACGCTGACTTTAGATAATAAACACGGAACCATTGAAACTTTGTCAGATCTGGATTTTGCCCGCCCCTGTTAACCTTTTCGATGAAAGTGTAAATCACAGGTCGGTATAGAACATCACAAATGTTCATTGCTGCCAAACAACAAAACTTGATATGATATATTTTTACTTTAGCAGCAGACCTCCTGTGTCAATAACCCAAATATATTAAAGTTAAAGTTGGTTTTAAACATACCTTCATGGTCAGGTTTCTACAAAAGAAGGCTGACGAAGCTCAGGACCAGAATCTGAACCATCTGATGTGTCTGAACTTTAGTGAGCTGTATTTATTCATTTGATTATCTGTGTTGAATATCAATGAATAACTAAACAGCTGCTGTTTCACACCAACTGACCAATCTGGAACCATAGGTCGCTGGGTGTGTCTCCGGGTTATGAAATACTGTGAACCAGGAATACTGACCAGGTGTTTGTGCTGTACATCCCTCAAACTCACTGCACTTCTTCAGTTTGATGCCAAATCAAATTGACGTCTCCAAACATAGAGAGGGCATGTAGTCCTAGTCTTGCCTGATAGATGATTTCAGCTGCCCAACAGCTGAGGGTCTCCTTGGTCCTAGTTTTAGTCTCATGATGGTCCTCTGTGTTTGTGTCTGTGCATGGAGGGTTTTTGAGGAAAAGCACTTGGTTTTTTTAATGTAAAAGAAATGATCAGACGCTGCCGTCTAGAGTCACTTGGCCTTTGGAAAGCATGACCCCCTGAGGGAGGGCTTCTAAAGGGGCAGATCTTTTACCCCAGAACTAAATTTGGACCCTTGACTCTGTGGGTCCTGGCAGCACCATGACCCACAGAGTCGATCAGAAAGCACTGTTGTTCCAGAACCTGTATATATTGTTCAGCATCAGTGAAACCCTTTATTAGCTCAGTGAAATAATTAGAAGAAGTTGTCTTCTCCAAAAAACTAGATGCCCCCACCCATCCAGCATGGCCGCCTTATTGGAAACGTCTGGCAACCCTCAACTTTGGCACCATCATTCCTAATTCCGAAACAGCAGTTAAGAACCAGATCCCTGCTGAGCCTCATTCCCCTTGATAATCAAGTGATGTTCTCGCTCTTGCTCTTATCAGTTCCCATCCATCTGGTGTGAGTGGGAATGTGAGGTGGAGCCATGTGGTGGGCTACAAAACCGATCCCTAAAGAATATTGGTACGAGGGTAAAATGGGAAAAGTTTCTCTTTTCATTCTTACAAAAGCACAAAAAACTTTATTTCAACAAAGTTTCTCATAAATTTTACAGAAATCTTTATGCAGCATTTCTCTGCCAGACAGGCCAAATGTGTCATTTCCAGCTCCACCTGTTTCTAAATTTTACAGAAACAGGATATGAAACAGCCAAGAGTTGTAATAGATTTGGTTCATCAGAAAAAGATAGTGGACACAGTACAGACTTTGTTCAGCTGCTCATTTATTATCACATCAGGGTTTCAAACTCCAACAGAACTTGTTTTAGAAACCCATTGACCATAGTTTTGGTCTCCTTGTGCAACTGCTTTCACAAAATCTTTGAGCTTTTTTATTTTTCCCTCTGGAGGTCAGAAGTGATTCAAGGCTGATCAACCACAGGTTTGGTTCAGCCTGGATAACTACTCCACAGGACGGATCTTCATGCTGATGCTCTTCAGAGAGTAGTCATGGCCTTTCCATCTTGACCACTCCACTCCAACAGCATTCATAGTACCATCAGCCCCCCAGCGATAAACCCCGTTTGGATTTGTTTGATGGCATGTGTTGTACCAGAATGCCCCCAAATATTTTTTGGCACAGTTGTGATTCACGGCGTCCTGGTCTTTGTCGAAGGTGGAGAACTTTAGTCCATCGTGATTACTCAGTGAGTCACCTACAAACCACAACAACAGCAAAGTCACGACGATTTAAATGTTACCCCAGCACAACAACCTAACGAACCAGCAGTGTCACCAAAAGTTTACACTTGAGTTTGGTCATTAGTGACTGTCATTAAAATCTATGGCAGGTAATCTGTTAGGACATTATCACCTTGATATCAGACAAACAAAAAGTTGAGGCTGACCCACCTGCCCCTCCATCTACGAATCCAGAAACATGCAGTCTGTAACCGAAGGATTCTGGATCAATGGTGAAGGAGGTGTAACGAGCAAACGCTTTGTTTCCACTGAAGTCCTCCATGTTGACCAGCAGCTCGTTTTTCTTCCTTAGAGTCAGGTGGAAGAGATTCTCCAGACCTGAGAGTGACCACACACACGAGGCACAGATAAATTTAAAGTCCTTTCACACCACAACCACCTCCTACAGTGAGCTGACTCTAACATTTAAATCAAAGTGACAAAGTTTTGGATTTAAGGAGACCTCTTCTGGACCCTCAAAATCTGAATCCTCAGAGAAAAGTAATTGAGTTCAGTTTCACAGATTTCCCTTATTCATGCTTTACAGAATACCCAGTTTGTGCATGTAGTTCTTCTCTGCTCAAATGAACTTTAAACATGTGTGACTTTTCCCTTCTGTCCACTAAGTCACTTTTAAAAAGTCACAGTTTCATGGTTTATCTTTATAAACCGATGGACGATTGCTCAGTGTCCTTTCTCACCGAGCCAGTACTCTCCAGCAGCAGTCCCAAAGCCCATCTTGTAGTGATCCCAGGGTCTGTAGAAGTTCACAGAGCCATCCATCCTCCTCTGGAACACCTGAGGAACAAGGTGGAGGGTCAGTCAGGTAAACATTTTGATCAACAACCTTAGAGAAACATTGTTAGTCCAGATTTGGAGAAATGAAAGTTGAAAATTAGACACCCTCCAAACTTCTAACCAGGAGCTAAAATAGATCTTGTCTCCCTCAGAGAGCACGTCACCAGCTAAAGATGTTTCTGCTAAATGAGGGAAAAAAAATCTTCATAATTTTTTTTTCCCTTTTTTTAAAAAAAAAAATAGCATTTACTCATGGGGACACTTATTTTATTTTACAGAATGTATGAATATTGTAAAATAACTTTGTCATCAGAAACGAGCAATAATAAAGAATATTGATATTATTTAACACTCACCGTCCAGCGTCCTCCCTCAGAGTCCATGTCACAGTACACCTAAACACAGAGCTGCATTAATACTCCTTATCCATCAACCGTGTGTTTATACTAACCCTAACAGAAAATCATCACCTTTGTAATATGGTCTTTTTTTATGTTTCCAAGTATTTGGTGTAGGAAATACAACACTGATGGTAGTGCAGCGCCCTCTGCTGGGCCCCTTCAGACTTTGGGTGGCCCGTGTGTGTTGATTATTTTTACTCTTTTGTTTCTTTATCCTTTAATTTTTCTCTTTTTGTATCTGTATTCATGCTTATGTAGTTTGGAAGTTACCCCCGCAGGACTATTAAAGGAACATCTTATCTTATTGATACCAGACTGCTGTATCCTGACCACATAGTAGAGTGACCTGTAATGAACTCTGTTAAAACATGTTAAAATAAGTTTGTTATGGTTAAGAGCTTTTAATTCATCTAACATGTTAGAGATAATCTTCTCCTCTCAGTTTTATCGTGTACAGATGGACCAGAGAAGGTGTGGCCTACCTGAACAGCAGACGTGGATCCTATAGGATAGATGGTGTACACTCCACTGGACAGGCTATTATTATAGATCTCACTACAGTCGAGTGGCAGGAGGAGCTGACTGCTGATCAGCTGAGGAGCCAAGAGGAAGAGGACGGTGACGGACACCAGCTGGAATATAGAAACCAACTTTCATTTTGACTCAGTCAGCAGTCAGACCAACAAAGTCCCTGAAGATCTGTAAGGACATCATGTTTATCCTCTGTGTCCAGATTCAGGTGAGAGAGTAAAATCAAAGAGGTGCCACATGTCTGCGCCGCCCAGAAGACCTTTATAATCACAAAGTATGAGTCCAATCTTATTATTGTATTATGTTATGAACAATGTAAGGGGGAGTATCAGGCTAACATTTGTCTTAAGTTAAATACTTAAATTTTCAGGGAAGGAGCTAATGTGTTTGATATTACAATTGTTCATGTAAGTAACCCAACAACAAGTTTAAATGCTCTGATCTGTTTGTTAGATGTTAGGTTCGCAGCACAGCGAGAAAGAGGAAGAACCAGGTGAGAACATGGACAGGTGCTAAGGCTACAGTATGAAAATGATAAAGCAGCTTTTCTCAATTCCTATATATGGCAGTGAAATGACGCTGACTTTAGATAATAAACACGGAACCACTGAAACTTTGTCAGATCTGGATTTTGCCCGCCCCTGTTAACCTTTTGATGAAAGTGTAAATCACAGGTCGGTATAGAACATCACAAATGTTCATTGCTGCCAAACAACAAAACTTGATATGATATATTTTTACTTTAGCAGCAGACCTCCTGTGTCAATAACCCAAATATATCAAAGTTAAAGTTGGTTTTAAACATACCTTCATGGTCAGGTTTCTACGAAAGATGGCTGACGAAGTTTAGGACCAGAATCTGAACCCTCTGATGTGTCTGAACTTTAGTGAGCTGTATTTATTCATTTGATTATCTGTGTTGAATATTAATCAATAACTGACTGGCTGCTGTTTCACATTAACTGACCAATCTGAAACTGTGTGTCCTCGAGTCTCTGGGTGTGTCACTGGATTGCAAGATACTGTAAACCTTGGACCCTTGTTCTTTCTGTCGAAACCCAGAGTTTCTCCGAAGGTCCCTTCTTCCTGGGGAAAAGTTCCTGCAGTCAAAAAGCACCTTATATTGTTCCAGAACCCGTACACCTGTTTCTAAATTTTACAGAGACGGGATATGAAACAGCCAAGAGTTTTAATAGATTTGGTTCATCAGAAAAAGACAGCGGACACAGTACAGACTTTGTTCAGCTGCTCATTTATTATCACATCAGGGTTTCAAACTCTAACAGAACTTGTTTGAGGAACCCATTGACCATAGTTTTGGTCTCCTAGTGCAGCTGGTTTCATACAGTCTGAGAGCTTTTTTATTTTTCCCTCTGGAGGTCAAAAGTGATTCAAGGCTGATCAACCACAGGTTTGGTTCAGCCTGGATAACTACTGCACAGGACGGATCTTCATGCTGATGCTCTTCAGAGAGTAGTTGTTGCCTTTCCACGTTTCCCACTCCACTCCAACAGCATTGAGAGTGGCATCAGCCCCCCAGCGATAAACCCCGTTTGGATTTGCATCAAGACAATTTATGTACCAGAATGCCCCCAAAAATTGTTTGGCGCAGTTGTTGGGCCAGGTGTCCTGGTCTTTGTCGAAGGTGGAGAACTTCTGTCCGTTGTGAACCCTCAGGGAGTCTCCTATAGAAACATAACTCTAGTAACATTATGCTCAAATTTTGCACATTTTCTCAGTCATTAGCCTGGCTGTCCACCTGATCCTCAAATACCATCTGTGAAGGTGATTGTATCAACAAAACAGACCTTGACTGACCTGCCCCTCCATCTATGAACCCAGATACTTGCAGTCTGTATCCATAGGTCTCTGGGTCGATGGAAAAGGAAGAGTAACGAGCAAACACTTTGTTTCCACTGAAGTCCTCCATATCCACCAGCAGCTCGTACTTTTTCCTCAGAGTCAGGTGGAAGACATTCTCCAGACCTCAGAGGGACCAAATACATCAAGAAACCTTCAGCACCATATCTATGAGACTTCATAAACGTTCACATGGTATCTTAGTGTCCTTTCTCACCGAGCCAGTACTCTCCAGCAGCAGTCCCAAAGCCAATCTTGTAGTGATCCCAGGGTCTGTAGAAGTTCACAGAGCCATCCATCCTCCTCTGGAACACCTGAGGAACAAGGTGGAGGTCAGTCAGCTGACACACGAGACAACTGACATCACTATTTTGGTTAAATACTCACCGTCCAGCGTCCTCCCTCTGAGTCCATGTCACAGTACACCTAAACACACACAGACAAGTAAACCCATGATACCAAACAAAGTGACCCGTGTCAGCATCTCGACTGCAGAAAAAAAGCTTACCTGAACAGCAGACATGGATCCTAAAGGATAGATGGTGTACACTCCACTGGACAGGCTGTTGTCATTATTATAGATGTCACTACAGTCGAGTGGCAGGAGGAGCTGACTGCTGATCAGCTGAGGAGCCAAGAGGAAGAGGATGGTGACGGACACCAGCTGGAATATAGAAACCAACTTTCATTTTGACTCAGTCAGCAGTCAGACCAACAAAGTCCCTGAAGATCTGTAAGGACATCATGTTTATCCTCTGTGTCCAGATTCAGGTGAGAGAGTAAAACCAAAGAGGTGCCACATGTCTGCGCCGCCCAGAAGACCTTCAAAATCACAAAGTATGAATGTAATTGTATTTATTATGTTATGAACAGTGTTAGAGAGAGTCTGAGTTTTTATATTTATCAGGCTAACATTAGTCTTAAGTTAAACAACTTATATTTGAGGGAAGGAGCTAATGTGTTCGATATTACAATTGTTCATGCAAGTAACCCAACAACGAGTTTAAATGCTCTGATCTGTTTGATGATGGCTGACGAAGCTCAGGACCAGAATCTGAACCCTCTGATGTGTCTGAACTTTAGTGAGCTGTATTTATTCATTTGATTATCTGTGTTGAATATTAATCAATAACTGACTGGCTGCTGTTTCACATTTAACTGACCAATCTGAAAACCATGTGTCCTCGAGTCTCTGGGTGTGTCACTGGATTGCAAGATACTGTAAACTTTGGACTCTTGTTCTTTCTGTGGAAACCCAGAGTTTCTCCGAAGGTCCCTACTTCCTGGGGAAAAGTTCCTGCAGTCAAAAAGCACCTTATATTGTTCCAGAACCCGTACACCTGTTTCTAAATTTTACAGAAACAGGATATGAAACGGCCAAGAGTTGTAATAGATTTGGTTCATCAGATAAAGACAGTGGACACAGTACAGACTTTGTTCAGCTGCTCATTAATTATCACATCAGGGTTTCAAACTCCAACAGAACTTGTTTGAGGAACCCATTGACCATGGTTTTGGTCTCCTAGTGCAGCTGGTTTCACACAGTCTGAGAGCTTTTTATTTTTCCCTCTGGAGGTCAAAAGTGATTCAAGGCTGATCAACCACAGGTTTGGTTCAGCCTGGATAACTACTGCACAGGACGGATCTTCATGCTGATGCTCTTCAGAGAGTAGTTGTAGCCTTTCCATGTTTCCCACTCCACTCCAACAGCATTGAGAGTGGCATCAGCCCCCCAGCGATAAACCCCGTTTGGATTTGCATCAAGACAATTGATGTACCAGAATGCCCCCAAAAATTGTTTGGCGCAGTTGTTGGGCCAGGTGTCCTGGTCTTTGTCGAAGGTGGAGAACTTCTGTCCGTTGTGAACCCTCAGGGAGTCTCCTATAGAAACATAACTCTAGTAACATTATGCTCAAATTTTGCACATTTTCTCAGTCATTAGCATGGCTGTTCACCTGATCCTCAACTACCATCTGTGAAGGTGATTGTATCAACAAAACAGACCTTGACTGACCTGCCCCTCCATCTATGAACCCAGATACTTGCAGTCTGTATCCATAGGTCTCTGGGTCGATAGAAAAGGAAGAGTAACGAGCAGTGGCGGTTCTAGACCAAATTACTCCCCGGGCGAGCACCCCTCCAAGTGCCCCCCCCCCCCCCCCCCCCCACACACACACACACACACATTATTATTAACAACAAAAATAAAATATTTCTCAATTGCAGAAATCCTTCAATAGAAAAAAACACAATCCTGAGGGCCATTTTGAGAAGGGCCCCCAGATCCTGAGGTTTTCTGAAGTGTTGAGGTTTACAAAAAAGCTGCTATCTCTGACTCTGTAGTTGATAGAAACAAAATTCAAAAAGTATTTGAGAGCTTAAACATGTGGCTTTCAAGAAAGCTCTCTTTTAGTTTTGCGAACCTTTAATCACATTTTTGAAAACCTTGAACAAACAAACTTAAACGAAATAAAGCGCCTGTATAAATAAAAGTAAAGGCTCTGCACTGGAGAATGACAAATAATTTGTTTTCTGTAAAACAAGTGGCAGTCATGATAAAGTGTCCATTCAATACAAATGTAAATATAGAAAATAAGGTGTTGAAAGGGTATACAGCCGCCCCAGTATAGTGCCAGTACAAAAGCAGAACTAAAAACTAAAAAATGAATAAATAAATACGTGGCTGACAGTGTGTTCATCTCTGTTCTCACCCAAAGTCATGCAACACTCAGAGAAAACGCTGATAGTGTGAGCCAAAGCACTCCCTATGAAGAGGTTGTTCACACTGCTGGATGTTTCTCCTCTGAAGCTGCTCCCTGCCTCCATCATTGTTTACTTCACTCATGAAGCTCATCAAGCACGTAGCAAGATCCGAGCATGAACCCGAGCGCTTTATTCGTCTATCAGAGGCAGACGGGTACGGTGATTTCATTCACCACGACTCCAGAAATGATTAAAAAACTACAAAATGACGTATCCGCGCTCCCGCTGATATGCTGACATGCGTAGAGCAGAGCAGAGCTGTCCCCCCGCGACTCTTTCCCCGCCTCGTCTCATACAATCTGTCAGCCTCTGTGCAGCACCTCCGGAGCAAGCAGGGGCGCCTACAGCAGCGGGGGAGCGCCAATTTGACAACAAGAGTTAATACAAAACCGCTTTGCGGTTAAGATTTATTATTATTATCTTTTATTTTATTTTTTTGGAAGTGCTCGTGCCGCCCCCCATGAGTCATGACACAAATGCCGCCCCGGGCGGCTGCCCTGTTCGCCCGTGCCTAGAACCCCTACTGGTAACGAGCAAACACTTTGTTTCCACTGAAGTCCTCCATATCCACCAGCAGCTCGTACTTTTTCCTCAGAGTCAGGTGGAAGACATTCTCCAGACCTCAGAGGGACCAAATACATCAAGAAACCTTCAGCACCATATCTACGAGACTTCATAAACGTTCACATGGTATCTTAGTGTCCTTTCTCACCGAGCCAGTACTCTCCAGCAGCAGTCCCAAAGCCAATCTTGTAGTGATCCCAGGGTCTGTAGAAGTTCACAGAGCCATCCATCCTCTTCTGGAACACCTGAGGAACAAGGTGGAGGTCAGTCAGCTGACACACGAGACAACTGACATCGCTATTTTGGTTAAATACTCACCGTCCAGCGTCCTCCCTCTGAGTCCATGTCACAGTACACCTAAACACACACAGACAAGTAAACCCATGATACCAAACAAAGTGACCTGTGTCAGCACCTCGACTGCAGAAAAAAAGCTTACCTGGACAGCAGACATGGATCCTAAAGGATAGATGGTGTACACTCCACTGGGCAGGCTGTTGTCATTATTATAGATGTCACTACAGTCGAGTGGCAGGAGGAGCTGACTGCTGATCAGCTGAGGAGCCAAGAGGAAGAGGACGGTGACGGACACCAGCTGGAATAGAGAAACCAACTTTCATTTTGACTCAGTCAGCAGTCAGACCAACAAAGTCCCTGAAGATCTGTAAGGACATCATGTTTATCCTCTGTGTCCAGATTCAGGTGAGAGAGTAAAACCAAAGAGGTGCCACATGTCTGCGCCGCCCAGAAGACCTTCAAAATCACAAAGTATGAATGTAATTGTATTTATTATGTTATGAACAGTGTTAGAGAGAGTCTGAGTTTTTATATTTATCAGGCTAACATTAGTCTTAAGTTAAACAACTTATATTTGAGGGAAGGAGCTAATGTGTTTGATATTACAATTGTTCATGCAAGTAACCCAACAACGAGTTTAAATGCTCTGATCTGTTTGATGATGGCTGACGAAGCTCAGGACCAGAATCTGAACCCTCTGATGTGTCTGAACTTTAGTGAGCTGTATTTATTCATTTGATTATCTGTGTTGAATATTAATCAATAACTGACTGGCTGCTGTTTCACATTTAACTGACCAATCTGAAAACCATGTGTCCTCGAGTCTCTGGGTGTGTCACTGGATTGCAAGATACTGTAAACTTTGGACTCTTGTTCTTTCTGTGGAAACCCAGAGTTTCTCCGAAGGTCCCTACTTCCTGGGGAAAAGTTCCTGCAGTCAAAAAGCACCTTATATTGTTCCAGAACCCGTACACCTGTTTCTAAATTTTACAGAAACAGGATATGAAACGGCCAAGAGTTGTAATAGATTTGGTTCATCAGATAAAGACAGTGGACACAGTACAGACTTTGTTCAGCTGCTCATTTATTATCACATCAGGGTTTCAAAATCCAACAGAACCTCTTTTTAGAAACCCATTGACCATGGTTTTGGTCTCCTCTTGCAACTGCTTTCACACAATCTTAGAGCTTTTTTATTTTTCCCTCTGGAGGTCAGAAGTGATTCAAGGCTGATCAACCACAGGTTTGGTTCAGCCTGGATAACTACTGCACAGGACGGATCTTCATGCTGATGCTCTTCAGAGAGTAGTTGTTGCCTTTCCACGTTTCCCACTCCACTCCAACAGCATTGAGAGTGGCATCAGCCCCCCAGCGATAAACCCCGTTTGGATTTGCATCAAGACAATTGATGTACCAGAATGCCCCCAAAAATTGTTTGGCGCAGTTGTTGGGCCAGGTGTCCTGGTCTTTGTCGAAGGTGGAGAACTTCTGTCCGTTGTGAACCCTCAGGGAGTCTCCTATAGAAACATAACTCTAGTAACATTATGCTCAAATTTTGCACATTTTCTCAGTCATTAGCATGGCTGTTCACCTGATCCTCAACTACCATCTGTGAAGGTGATTGTATCAACAAAACAGACCTGGACTGACCTGCCCCTCCATCTATGAACCCAGATACTTGCAGTCTGTATCCATAGGTCTCTGGGTCGATGGAAAAGGAAGAGTAACGAGCAAACACTTTGTTTCCACTGAAGTCCTCCATATCCACCAGCAGCTCGTACTTTTTCCTCAGAGTCAGGTGGAAGACATTCTCCAGACCTCAGAGGGACCAAATACATCAAGAAACCTTCAGCACCATATCTACGAGACTTCATAAACGTTCACATGGTGTCCTAGTGTCCTTTCTCACCGAGCCAGTACTCTCCAGCAGCAGTCCCAAAGCCAATCTTGTAGTGATCCCAGGGTCTGTAGAAGTTCACAGAGCCATCCATCCTCCTCTGGAACACCTGAGGAACAAGGTGGAGGTCAGTCAGCTGACACATGAGACAACTGACATCACTATTTTGGTTAAATTCTCACCGTCCAGCGTCCTCCCTCTGAGTCCATGTCACAGTACACCTAAACACACACAGACAAGTAAACCCATGATACCAAACAAAGTGACCTGTGTCAGCACCTCGACTGCAGAAAAAAAGCTTACCTGGACAGCAGACGTGGATCCTATAGGATAGATGGTGTACACTCCACTGGACAGGCTGCTGTCATTATTATAGATGTCACTACAGTCGAGTGGCAGGAGGAGCTGACTGCTGATCAGCTGAGGAGCCAAGAGGAAGAGGACGGTGACGGACACCAGCTGGAACAGAGAAACCAACTTTCATTCTGACTCAGTCAGCAGTCAGACCGACAGAGTCCCTGAAGACCTGTAAGGACATCATGTTCACTCCATGCAAACCAGCTCTGCAGTATAATTCAATCAATGCGGGAAAGGTGTGTCACTGCACCAGTCTCATTGTTACCATGCTGGATTTGGACAGTTAAAGTTAGTCGTAATCATACCTCCATGGTCAGGTTTCTAAGCTGAAGTGAGCTCAGGTAAATCTGGACCCTCCAGAGTCTCAGAGATGTGCTTCGATGTCAAAGATAAACAGATGACTTGACCACGACTGCTCCGCAACAACAAATAGTCTGTGTGCGTTTGGATTGAAAACACTGCAGTCCCAAGTTGTTGGCAGAGAGGCAGCTGTTCCTGGTCCAGGGACTCATGTGGCTTCATCAGAGTTAAAAATAACCGCTGGGCTGCCGCCTCAAAAAGCATTTCTAGGGTCACACTGTGGTCACCTACGGCATTAGACAGTAATTCCTTGGGCTTGTGATACTTGTACCCCAGTGCACAAGTAAAGCTAATCCCAGTACCTCTTCTCCACTGACCAGTTACAGAGTCTTCAGCATGGCTGCAACCTCAACCGTATTTCCATCGTCAACAGTCCCAAGCCCTTTTTTTTGTAGATGTGTGAGACTAGATGGGTACAATACAAAAAGTTTCATTGAAAACAGACACAGAAGAGAAGCTTTTTGTTGATTTTCACTTAGTTTCTTTATTTCAGGAAGATTAAAGATCATAAAACATCAAAATTTATTAAAACAGTTTCCTTCAAAATATGAAACCCCTCCAGATTACCCACAATCCTCTCTGCTCGCCACAGATTTAGGTTGATTTAGTTTCCAGGTCAATTATTGAGGCAAAAGATTGTAAAATAGCTCTATACAAACAGTTTCTGGATATTCACACTTTCTCTTTTTCCTGGTATAAAAATAAGTTCTAAGTGCTTCACACACTTTAATACTGTCTCTGATACGGCGTGTTCACAGCTCGGATGTCAGCGTGTGGTGTCAACCGGAAAACTCTCAAAGAAACAAAAAGAAGAAACAAACATCGTGTCTGAATGTAGGCGCCGATTTCTGCGTTTAAACTCTGCATTCTTACTTTTAACATGGGAAAATGGTGTTTAAGCTGCACACAGCACCACTCATCCCTCCTGTCACCACTAGGAGGCGCAGCTAATACATGCTGTGATGTTTTTCTTAATAAAAAGGGAAAAAAAACTGCTCCCTAACAACTTTTAATTGTCAGCCGTCATAAATAGGAACCGATATAAAACTTTTTCTGTATTCGTTTCTCATACTATACAAAGTTGTGATTTTTTCCAACCTTAAGCGTAAAGCAGTCTGCACACAGAGACATCACAGAAAGAGAGGTGTTAAAGGTAAATGTAGCTGGGACAGTTATTTTGGTTAATGTTTCTGGTGAAAAACAAAACCAAAATATCAAAAACATGAAAATACTGAAACATAAAAAACAGCCAATAGGAAAACAATAAATGACACAGTAAAACTGTAAGGATTTGGCAGTTATCGTCAATAAGGTATCACATTCCTGAGGAGACATTTGTGAACTTTTAAAGTTGAAACTTAACACACTGTTATCAAAAACAGACCTGAACACTGTTAGCTCTCTAAGAAGTGGAAAAAAAGCTGTGGTTCAAAATAAATTCATTTAAAACATTTTCCTGTTGTAGAGATGACGGTTTTTGACAAATCAGGAAAAGTTATTAGCCATTCTCCATGGTCTCAGAGTTGTCAGGAACATGCAGTGAAAACATTCAGTCTCAGTTTCCTGTTTTACCGTTTTACAAATGTAGGAGAGAGAAGTTAACATATTCAAAGTTTAAATAAGTCAAAGGTCCCAAATGTCGCTGCAGCTAGAACAAAGCTTTTGAAATTCAATTATTTTTATAGGTTACATTTTTCTTCTTATATTTTGTAAGTTGCAAGAAAAATGTTGAAGACAGAGTGCAAAGCTCAAATCTGCAGCTGTAAGACATTGAAAGAAACTATAAAACCCCAGATAAAACAAATAACAAAAAGGGATAAAATAGTGAAATATACTCAGCTGATCCTGTTTCTGAGTATGTAAACAAAAAACTAAATACAAGCAAAACAACATGAAATATAATAACAAATGATCAAAACACAAACAGCCAATCACAGGCTGCCACTTCATCAATCATAGAATAACCCCAGATATTCAGAGAAATCAGAGAGAGCAGAGACAGACGAGAAAGACGTGACAGGAATTTGTTTCAGGGCGACTGACGAGTCTCAGACGTTTCCCAGCAGCTTTTCTTCAACTTCGTGACGAGATGAAAAGTAACTTTCGCCAACCTGCTCCTGCTTCTACGCAAGAACCTTCAAACTGGATCCCATCAGTCTTACATTTTCACCAACCAGCCAATCAGAGAAGAGACATTTTAAAACTGGATTCAAACTGAAAAGCAGCTGTTTGGTGCGAGTGCGCCGTCTGTTTAAGTTAGAACACGCCGTAGCCGTCAGAGTGGCGAGCGGCCACAGCGAAGGCCGGGTAGCCATCGTAGGTGGCGTAGGCAGCCAGGTCCTGACCCAGAGACACGGCCTGCTTCAGCTGCGAGGCGACTGCTGACGACGCCGGGCTCGCCAGAGTGTAACCTGCAGAGCGAAGAGAAGAAAACCGCTCAAATGGATCAAACAGGTGCTGCTCAGGTACGCTCTTCATCACTGAGAGATTTCAGGTTCAGTAAAGAGGCAAATGTTTTTGTTTAAAGGGTTAATAATGAACCAGGAATCCTTCAGGAAATATTCTTTAAAAAAAGTTTTAAGGTGAGCCACCAGGAGGAAAACTGCAGTTCATCCAGCGGCCAGTAGAGGCTGCGTCCTGCAGCGAGTCAGTCCCCATAGAGCCCCATGTTAAAACTTTACAGCAGAGAGAAAAGTTCCCTTTTTTTGGTCTTTGTAGTTCAGCAACTGTACCAGCAAAATTTATAGAGATCTCATCTCTTGTATGCTTTCACAGATTTGCATAATTATGGGCGGGACTAAGTTGACTGATAGGTAGATTTAGAGGAATTGAAGGCCCACCTTTGCTCCATCTGTGCATGTGCAGCCCTCGACAAAAGATAGGAATGAAGTGATCTTTGCTAAAACGCACACTTTAATCCCTGTGAATCTACATTTAAAACTAAGATTCTGTTTTTTTATTCTGCGTGTTTTTTTCATGAAGTCTGGGTGTGGGAGGAGGTCTGTTAGCAGGTTTACAGAGTGAAGAGTTAGTTGGCTGTGGGTACGGACCTTCACATACCTGGGAAGGCTACTGAGGCCACAGCGGCAGCAGTAGCACAGCCGGCGTCTGCAGCGCCCTCTGTCTGTAGGCCAAGTGTCTGCAGGGTGTGCTCAGCGGCGTGGACTTTGGCTTCTTCGACGGCTGCGCACAGCTTTGTGGGCGTGAAGGGATGACTGTGCAGAGAGGGTGAGAAAGTGTAAGAGGATATTATGGTCACTATTTTATCAGTAAGTGACATAGAATTAGAGTTTTAGTTAAATGTTGCGATAAAAGCCAGTACTGCAGTTCCTGGAGTGTCCTCTAGAGGCTGTCTCCTCTAGTGAGATGAGCAGTATTCTTACACGTTTGGGTACTGAGTGGCCAGAGCAGGTATGGTGACCTTGTAGAGGAAGAGCTGTCTCTGGTCTGGACTGATGGCAGAGTGGAGCTGATAGACAGGCAGACCCCAGTTATTCTTCTGACACAACTCCTCCAGAACCTGAAGAAGAACGAAGACACAGAAGTTTCAGTTTGAACATGTCACAGAGACACAGTCTCCTGGATTTTAAACAAAAACAGCCGTTGGGGCAGATTTGAAAAAATCAGTCTAAGTGTTAAACTATCAGACTCCATTTCTAATCTGCTGGTTTCAAGCTTGTCCTGGTTCTCAGGTGTGTTCTCTTACCTGTGGTGCAGGTTTGATGGCGGCCGCCTTCAGGCTCATGGCGGCAGGGTTCATGGGGGTCAGCTCCATGCCGGGCAGCAGGTCGTACAGTTTGTCCTCGGCCTGCTTGTCCGTCTTTAGGCCACCGTATGAAGCGCCAGCGCCCCCACCTCGACCCACAGCTCCAACCCCGGAAGCGTAGGCCAGGTAGCCCCGCCCACCCAGCCCCCGCACCCCGGCAGCCCCTACAGGTACAGTCATGTAAATTTCTACAGGAGACCGAAAAGGCAGTGAAATCAATCAAATCACCAGAAATCAACAGGAAGCAGAATCACAGTCAGTGACAACAAAGTTTGACGTTTGATTCAGTTGATCTGGTTTGATTTTTAGTCTACGACCATTTTCAGCCGCACTGAGAATTAAAGTCCTCTTCAGGGTGATTCATGTGGAGGATATCAATATTGTTTGATTGACATATTTATCAATCAAAAAGCCCCGCCCCTTTTACTGACAGTTAAACATCACAGCAGTCTGAGGGGACATGATGGTGCTGCGTTAGAGAGACCGGCTAATCACAGGAACCTTCATAGAAGAGCTGAAGACCTGATCGGTCACAGCCTGGATCTCTTCATCAGTGTTTCAGATCTTTTCGCTCCTTCTGAATATTTTTGAAGCAGTCATTTTTCTGAGTCTTTGAGGTTGAGCTTCATTTTTTATCATCCGTTCAGTTGAAGAGATTATCGCTCAGTTTTTTCTGTTTATGATTTACAGGTAAGAAAGCATTCTGGGCCTCACCTCGAACAGACGGCGTCCTGATCAGACCTCGGCCTCCTACGTGAGCTTTGGCCGCTGGGAAACGAAACTGACCGGGTAAAGCAGCGTAGGCCTGGGGGGCGTAAAACACAGGCGGGCCGAGGTACGCCGCTGAAGGGTCGTACACCTGGAGGAAGAGGTAAGGGAAGAGAAACGTTGATCTTTAGAGATTCAGATTCGTTTAAAAAAGAATCGACATCTACACGACCAAACAGGTTCTGATAGAGGAACAACCAAACAGGTCCAAAATTTTAATCCATAAAAAAAAAACATCTGGAGGAAGAAACTAATGAGGTGAATGTCCAACAGGTTAGTCACATGACTGGGTCTAAGACTAAGAGGGTCCACCAGACTTGTTTGTTTGTGTTTGTTGTTGCAGTCAACTGACATCTATCGTTCTGCCACATTTAAATGCAGTAGTATAAACAGTCCACTAGATGTCACTGTTTACCACATTAGTATCAGAGCATCATCACCCTGTCAGTGTGGACTTCAACCTTCTCCGTCAAAGTGGATGAGACCTTCAAATCTGTCTTCAAAGTGGATTTTCCTGTTTTGTTAAAACCCCTGCCTCCTCCAGGACTCACCTGAAGAGTTGGTGTTCGGGTCTGTGGTGTGTTCAGGGTCCTACCTGTCCCAGGGTGTAAGCAGCGTAGTCGGTCTGCAGCAGAGAGGCTCCCCGTCCCCCCGTCCCTCTGGTGTATCTGACATAACTGTCTTTGTCCACCGGCTTGGCTAGAGTCACCTCGATAGGTGAGCCGTCTACCACCTGGAGGAGGAGAGATGCAGAAATAAACCCCCAAACCCTTTTTCACCTCAACCTTCGTACGGTTTTTATAGAATAGGAGCTGAGAGAAACACACAAACTGTTGACTGGTTACAGAATAAAATCTTTGATTTGCTGTGAGGAGAAGTTTAGTTTGGTGTTTACTCTGCTGTCTTTCTTCGGTTGGTTCATGAAGTTTCTTGACAGAAAGCTGAATGTTTACCTTTCCGTTGAGAGCGTTCATGGCGTTGATGGCGTCTTCTCTCTGAGTAAAATGAACGAAGGCGTAGTCTCTGATCTTCTTCACTCGCTCCACAGCACCTGAACACAGGAACGTCTTTCTGTGAGTAAGTCTGGATCTCTACTTTGACCTCTGAAGAGTTTGTGACTTTATAAAGATCAGCGTGGTTGAAATATTTACTGTCATTTATGGGATGAGCTCTTTGTTTGCATTTACATACAGATTATAAATCTCAGAATAATGACCCTGTGAACATTTTCCACTGTGAATAAGATGTTAAATACAAACTTCTGAGTGTGTCAGTTTGAACATGTTTGTGTCATTGACCAACACAATGTTGGAGGATTGACAAACTGCTAAAAACCTGTAAGTTTGTTAGAAACACGAAGGGCCTGTAAATGGATCCCTGTGGGACGCCACATATTATATAAAGTGAGTTCAGACTAAATCAGTTTTAACCATCAAATCAAAAAGATGTGAAACTTTGAGAGACAGAATAAAAAAGCAAAGTCGTCCGTCCTGTTGCTGCATTCAAGGACCCTGACCGAGGACCATGCTGCGTTCAGGTACCTGGTCTAAGACTGTTAAACTCCTGCTCGATGGTCTCCTCAGTGGTCTGCAGCATCAGGTTCCTTACATACAGGATCTTCACAGTTGCCATGGTGTCCTCATCCACCTCCACCTCAGGCTCCGCCCAGTCCACGGCGATGGCGTGACCCCAGAGCTGAATACGACCTGAAAGAGATCACAGGCGGGTTTTATTTGTATTTATTTATTTATTTACCTGCAGAGCAAAAGTAGGACCCGAGCTTTGATCCAGGACAAGATTCTCCAGAACTAATCGTCCTAAAATAAGCAGCTCATGATGTGAAGTCGTAGATGAGAGTGAAACGGTCGCACTGTCGAGACCTGCTTTAGTAATCTGGATTTGGTCGTGCTGAAAGGTCTTGGTCTGAATCAGATTTATCAGACCCTGTTTTAGTCTGAATAACCAGGGCAGAGGTAGATCACCTGACCCTGGAGAGACAAAGGTGGGTTTCCAAATCCACATCTCTCTGATCCAGATTGAACCTTCTGAGCTCCTGGTCCCTGGACTCAGCAGCCCACCTGACCTAACCTGACTCAGCAGTTACAGCCGGAGAAGTCTCACTTTGGGTTGCACAAAAGACAGAGACCAGACTTGGCGTACAGAGGAGCAGGTCTAAAACAGGAGGGTAAATCCACTCAGTCCAAACCTGATATAGACGTTCAGACTGAAACAAACAGGAAATATTTGCTTTTTAACCTGTTTATGGTTTTTTCTGATAGCTGTGGTCCCTCCCATCATGTTGAGTTTATCTTATCATCCCACCCATCAGAGCTTCTCTTCTATTGGACGCTGACCCAGTGACATAATCTGTGATTGGCTGCTGATAACGCAGCCTCAAAGTCAGTCAGGAGACTTTGACTTTTTTTATGATGTTGTCTTTGCTTTTATGAGGTGATGATGATTGAAGGTTATGTTGGTACTTCAGCAGCTTTAAAATAACTTGTTAACAGGATCGTTACGGGAGCTTGTGTGGAGTTCATCCTCACAACACTGAGAACACGTCTGTGAAATCAGAGACAGTAAAGTAAAAAGTTAACTTCACGGGGTGTTACAGTATGAAATCAAATAGTTTAGCATTTTTGGTTCCCAATGGGAGTTTTTGAGAACATCTCCACTCCTTTGTACAAGACCAACACCATCCATCCAACCATCAAGAGGCCTGTTTCAGTGGCAGCAGACGATGCAGTTTGCCCCAGTCATCCCTCTCCTCAGCAAATCTCTCCACTTCCACCTGGTGGATCCCACAGTGTTCCCATACCAAGCAGGGTCTGAGCTTCTTGTCCAGGCTCTAGACTCTGTTTCTAACCCTGAATTTCCACCGCATCCGGAAGAGTGGCGATTTTCGCCGTCTGCCAATTCCTATCGGATCCGTTTGTGAGTTTGCGAATTTCGTGGCAGATTACAGACAGCGGTAATCGTGAAAACTCACAAGAGCCTGCAGATTCACATTCAATCATGCGATAACGAGTTGTCTCTGTAAGGACAGACACATAGACATATAAGCAGTAGATTGTGTCCTTCCAGAGGAGGAAATCTACTTCTAGACTTCTAGAATCAGCATCTCCTCATCCATGGTGTCATCGGGGTGAAATGACGTCTAAAAACCTTTCACTTGTTCGTCTCCGCCCGTTTGCATGGTGTGAAATACGATCCTCCTGAAACACGGAGTGTTTTATTTTGAAAAGAAGCCGGATGTTTTATTTTGTGTCTGTGCCCGACTTCCTTTCCAGCACGGGTTAATCTGTGCTGAATTTATCCGCCATGCTCCGGCGTCCAGAAAAAATAGAACTCTTGTGATCAGCTGAGGAGTCCGGCGATCCGCAGAGGAACGGAAAGAAGTCGGTGTAAATTGACACGTTAACTTGAATGTTTACGATCAGCTACGATCGGAGGATACGACCTTTTAGGAGACGATCAGGATGAAGGTGGATACTGGGGGTAAGGTTGAGCTCAGACACCCTTTGCAGAGAGAGCAGCCGCCTGTATCTGCAAACTTAGTCTCTGGGTCATTCCTCAAAGCTCATGACCTTTGGTGAAGGTCCGACTGTAGATCAGTTGAAAGCTCCATCCCAACCACATTTGTGAGACCTTAACCACGGATCAGTATTTCTCACTTATAACGCTGTTGCAGAGTTTCCCAACCTTTATAAGTAGAGAAGATGATTTCCCAAACTTCTAACAATCTTCTGCGGTTGTTTGTTATCTTTGCTATAAACATGTAACTCCGGGTCTGTACCTGGCAGCAGTTTGCGGCGAGCCATGGCAGCGGCTCTGTGGCTCTCATACTCCACGAAGGCGAAGCCTCGGTTCTTTGATTTGTCAGCAGCACTCGGGTACACGATGACATCCACAACCCCATCAGTGACCTTCCTCATCTCCGCCAGAATCTCCTCACGCTTTTTCGTTTTAGGAATCCCGCCCACAAACAGACGGCAGTTGTCGACACTCGCACAGACTCCGAGCAGACGTCCGTTTCTGCAGGATGGAAGAGGATGAGATTGAACAAACTTTGGACTGAAAACCTTCAAAACTTCAGTTATTCAGGCGCTGCCAGATGGGTCACTCATCCCTTATTGATATCATGTTTACAGTCAAAACACAAAAAGGGGTTTGCTAACGCTAGTTTCTGTCTTCTGACCTGATCTCATAGTTGTTCAGCTGCTTCATGGCCACTTTTGCCTCCTGTTTGGTGCTGAAGGTGACAAAGGCGTACCCTCTGTTGTTTCCGTTAAAGTCCATCATCATCCTCACCTCGTAGATCTTACCAAACTGCAGAGACAAACATTGAAATGTGAAGAAACCGTACGAACGTTTGGGAACGAGATATTAATCCTTTGAGACATAAACTCCTCCCATCTCTCACCTTCTCACACAGTGGAACCAGCTCATCCTCAAACAAATCCCTCGGTAGTTTCCCCACAAAGATCTCGCTGCCTCTCTCCGGCGGAGGGCCATCCCAGCTGGGCGGTGGACCACCGTACCGCCGCTGACCATTCTCCTGAAAAAAGATTCACTTCAAAATTAACCGTCCGACATCTGGGAACCTACGATCCAGCAATGACTTTAAATGGACCTGTGTGTATGGAAACCAGTACATGTTGGCGATCAGGACGGCCCCCTACCTGCACCAGTTGGTATCCTGTGCGTTGTGTGAGTGCCCGCAGCGCCACCTCCTTCTGCGTCCCCGCCAGTCCGTCCCCACTTGCTTTCTGATTGGATTCCATTGGGTGTGATTGACAGCGATACAAGAATCAGGTAAATTAGGGGTGCTCGCTGGAAAAAGAAAGAGTACACGGGTTAATTTGGGGTTTCTCGGGTTTATTGCTCTCTTTATACGCAGATGAGATCGTGTTATCTTTAAATTACACTGTAGAGCAAAACGAGACAAACTTGAACTGTCGTGGAAGAACCAGATCATGTTCTTGTTCCCCAGTGGGTAGATCATTTGAACTTCATCTGTATATGAAGTGTTTATTGTGCGAACAGGTAAAACAGTGTCTCCTGTGATTTAAACCTACATCAGTTCTTTCACAGCTTTAGAAAGTATTAAATCTTCACTTTAACTCTAAATATAGTTTCTTCTCTGCCAACATGAAAAAGAGGAAAGTTCTGATGGTAATGAGCTTAGCCTGCAGACTGGTATACAGCCCGTCTTACCGGTGTTACTGACCCTTTAGGTTTTAATGGTTGTTGCTGCGGAGCAGGATGTTCCTGATAAAGAGAGGATTGCGCTCAGTTTGCCTAAAAAAGTCTCATAAAGGTGAAATTAAACGATTAAACGGAGGTGAAGTCCACACCGTGGCGGCGTGTCCTCACAGAGTTGCTGATCCTGCGACCTACTGTCCTGCTCAGAAAAACAGATACGAGTCGTGTTTTGGCAGCAGCGAGGTCAAGGTCTGTCCTGTAATCATTGACAGAGACTCTGGACGGGCGGCAGCCGAATGGTCTACCTCACTCAGGAACTATAGAGATCATGGGAACCAGGTTTATCAAACACTCTTAGAAAACTGAGACCAAAAATATCTTTAATTTTTTTTCCCCATAAATAAGTTTAACCTTCACGGACAGAGAGATTTGACATTGAGGTTTTTTTCTTATTTTGGAATCTGCTTCTCTTCGCATGAAGCTAAAATCTACTATAAATAAAGCTCAGTCCACGCAGCATAACACATCATCTATCATCGACATTAATACTGTACCATACTGAAGTGTAGTGTGTTGTGTTATAATGCAGAGATATCGTATTGTACAGCATCCACACCATATTGTGTTGTTCTGTATTGTTGTCTATTCCATCATTTTGTTACCTTGAGTCTATTACTTTCTATTACCATCACGTTTTATTGGTCTGAATCATACCTTGGTGTCTCATATTATATCATATCATATCATATTATCTTATATTATCCCATATATCATCTCATCTCATATCATATCGTATCGCATGCCAATCACATACCCCTCACCTGAATGTCCTCTAATGTCCATCAGTCTTTGTTTGTAGGTAAATCTAAAACCTTAAGTACCAAAGTCAATCCCACACAGGTGAATACATTCATGTGCTCACCTTTAATTCTAACACCTGTGTATTAAAAGTTAATGTTAACTGTATGGACGGTTGGGTTTGGTTGGTGCTGTGAAGTTTAAAATGGTTGTGTATATTTGTCACTGATCAAACTCATAGATGTCATTAATTTTTGTGTAGTTTATGTTTGAAACTCTCTCCACTTTTGATTCAACAGGAAACCAACAGGAGACAGTGACAGGTTACCGAACATGTGGATCTGCATGTGAGGTTTGTTGTTGAAAATCAGACGCAGCTTCTCTTGTCCTGACAAACACACTCTCATAAATAAACACACAGAGGAGAGTCTACTTAAAGCTGACCCTTTGAACCTTAAAGAAAAGGCTGATCGAATCAGAGCGCTGAAAAACAGCCTCCTCCTCCTCCTCCTGCTTCTTCTTCACTGCATCCATTAGCATCTCTCTGTCTGTGCTGAGTTTCAAAGAGAGACAAGAGACCAGCTCCTCACATCAGAGAGGGGAGGGGGACAAAAGAAGCACACAGAGGGACAGGTCAAAGGTCAGCAGAAGACAGATACAGCCTCTTCTGCATCTCTGAAGAATCATTTTAATGGATGTCAGCGTCATTAAACATGATTAAATTCAACAGGATTATTATAAGACAGGGCTCGACAGTGCGACCGTTTTACTCGAATTTGTGACTAAGAAATTGTGTGCAAATTGTAAAATGTATTTAGGGTCACAAAAAAAAGCCGAGGTAACAAATGTTTTTTTTCCTGTAAATACTGCGGTGAAGTTAGTTTTAGGTTGGATATATTTTCCTGTAAATACGGCGGTGAAGTTAGTTTTAGGTTGGATATATTTTCCTGTAAATACAGCGGTGAAGTTAGTTTTAGGTTGGATATATTTTCCTGTAAATACGGCGGTGAAGTTAGTTTCAGGTTGGATATATTTTCCTGTAAATACGGCTGTGAAGTTAGTTTTAGGTTGGATATATTTTCCTGTAAATACAGCGGTGAAGTTAGTTTCAGGTTGGATATATTTTCCTGTAAATACGGCGGTGAAGTTAGTTTTAGGTTGGATATATTTTCCTGTAAATACGGCGGTGAAGTTAGTTTTAGGTTGGATATATTTCCCTGTAAATACAGCGGTGAAGTTAGTTTCAGGTTGGATATATTTTCCTGTAAATACGGCGGTGAAGTTAGTTTCAGGTTGGATATATTTCCCTGTAAATACGGCGGTGAAGTTAGTTTTAGGTTGGATATATTTTCCTGTAAATACGGCGGTGAAGTTAGTTTCAGGTTGGATATATTTCCCTGTAAATACGGCGGTGAAGTTAGTTTTAGGTTGGATATATTTTCCTGTAAATACGGCGGTGAAGTTAGTTTCAGGTTGGATATATTCTCCTGTAAATACGGCGGTGAAGTTAGTTTCAGGTTGGATATCTGACGGACATTCTCTGAGGATCTACCGGTGTCTTCTCACTCTCCATAACCAGGAATAACAACAGCAGCGCGGTTAAATCTACTCGACACCCTCACTGTCAACGTCGGTGTTGAATAAGGGACCGTCAATAAATTACCAGTTGATGTTCTCAGAAAAGGCTGTTTTCCTTCAATAGCTTCACTGTCATGTGATCAAAAGACCTAAAATGATTTCTAATAATAGCACTAAGGTCGATCAATAAGAAAAACATTATTTGATCAATTTTCAGTTTGCCCCTAAAGTTCTTTGTGCTCCTTACTTTTTCAACTTAGGAGCACATGTGAACAAAGTTAGAGTCAAGCCCTGTAAGAGTGGGAATGTTTCAGGGTGTAGCCCCCCCTGGATGATCTCGATGTAAATACAACATAATGAGACGTCCACTCTGGTGTCCTGTCCTCAGAAAAACAGTGAAAAATTAGCCTCTAAGTTCGGATAAAGATAACGAGTGGGAGATGGAAACTGTTGAGCTGAACAGAGAGACAGATTAGAGGTGAGCTGGTTCAGGTGACCTGAGCCAGTTCAGCTGAAATCCACCAATCAATACTGCTGATAGAGGGGCGTCTACACACACACACACACACACACACACAGATGGAGCTAAATCAGACCAATGGTGAAGTCTCTGAGTATTCGACATGGTTCTTCAGAGCTGATCAGTTTGGAGAGTTTTCCCCACAAACAAAGACAGCTTCGTTTCCAGCTCACAGGTCGTCTCTCAGCTTTGGTTTCAGAGAGGTAGTTCTACTGACACAGAGACCAACAACTGAGTCTGACGAAAGGACAACCGACCACCTCCAAGAACAACATGAAGACGCTGCAGACAGTAAAAACAGTCTCAAGTACATCAAAAATCTGGAGCTGGAATCAACATGAACACTGAGGAGATCAGAGCACAGAGGAAACATCCCGTCCTGCAATCAGTGCCTCAGCCTCCGCTCTCTCTCTCTCTCCCACATTAATCTGTCGGTTAATAATTCATCCTCTGACTCGGAGCTCAGTCTGAATTACTCCAACACACTCGAACACAGACATTCGTACCTTCAATCCTCAATATCTGCCCCACATTTGCTCTTTTATCGGGCCTGTTCATGGCATCACCTCTTGACTTTCCTCTGACGGATGGATCAGAACTTATTGAAGCACAAACCCGATCGTTGGACCCTTGTGAAGCTTGTCAGACAGACACAGACCTTCCTGACTGAGACTACTGCTGTGGTAGAACCTCACAGTCTACAGTTAAATACGGAGTACTTGTACACATCCCTGTATATACTGCCACTGTAAAGCAATACTCAGAGTTCTCCTGTCCTGGTTCTCCTGGTTCAGCCACAGATCTTCCTTCAGAAGACTCAGCTAAATCAGGACCACGAGGACCAGTTACCCTACAGGCATAAGAAGTGTTGGAAGTCCAGACTTGACACAGATGTGGCGTAACCTCCAAACAAGTTATTAGAGCCAGTTTGTATGGTAGTCCCATATTCCGTATTTGAGTATTTCAATTTCTCATGCAGTGGATGGATTTTGGGTTCATGCAGTTTTGATGTTTCCCAGTAGGTGGCTCCACCTGCATGTGAGGCAGAAGTGTTTCCTTGTGGTGTTTCCAGGACTAATCTGTATCTTTTCATGCAATTGTGCATTTTGGAACTTAGTCTACATTCACACTGCAGGTTCTGATGCACAATCCGGATTTTTTGTTAAATCCGATCTTTCTGTGCGGTCGTTCACATTGCAACAACAAATGCGACAGATAATGTGAACAGAATGCATCTGTGAAGTGACTCTCATGCACATAAAGCCAGGAACTCCTGATGCCTCGCTCGGCCTATTCCTTGAACACCGCCCGGTCACGGTATGAGCGCTCTATTTTGGCTTGAACTCCCCGTATATTTATCAACACTGATGTTTTCACCTCTGGCTGTTCTCCGTTCCCTCGTCTGACATTGCTTCCTGTTTGTGTTGTCGAACGATGGTGAGGATTTATATCCACATACAGAAGAGGCCTGGGTCGGATTTGAAAAAATCAGATATGTGTCACACGGTTAAAAAATCAGAATTGACCTGCAGTGTGAACGTAGCCTTATTGGAGTGTTGTATTATTTTTACCACAGACTCGTGGACGACCGTGAACGCGTCACTCCGATGTTAAGCCGGTTTCAGACACGTCTTGGCTTGTAGGTTTTTTTTGTCTTGTCGTAAGTCAAGACAATAACCAAGTTTTCAGCGTCTTTGAACGGCCTGTTTGGAGCAACGACCAAAACATACTTCTCTACCTGCTGAGAACCGGGTCTGAAACAGGACCCACTTAGAGGATGGACACTGTCCTGTGTCTCAGTAACTTCACACCTGAGTGGACAAAGAGGACATTTGGAGTTCCCCAAGGCTCCACCCTGGGGACGCTTCTGTTTAACATGTCCACGCTCCCACTGCCTCAGCTTATAGAACCACACTTATGCAGATGACACACAGTTATACCAAACAGCGCCATCAGGAGACCACGCTTGGGGAACTGCAGCTTTAAGCACCTCCACACAGGACCAACCACGGAGTGACTTTTCAAACTTTGAGGAGAGCGCCCATAAAACGTCAGGTCTGCTGGGACAGGAAGCTCAGGTGGGACAGGACATCGTCACATCGTTAAAACTGAGGCCCATGATCCCAAACAGTAAAACAAACCGACTCCAAAGTGGACAGGACACCAGCAGCTGGACCTCCTTCTTGTTTGTAAAAACTCTCTTCATGGTTAAACGTCCTGTTTTCGCTCTTTTTTCTCTCTTTGACTGAATGTTGAAATGTTCCTCTGGTTATCTTTGTTGGATCTGTTTGAGGAGCTGAAATGTCTCTCCTGACCTTCACAGACTTATTTCCATCTTTATTTTAATATCTGATGTCGAGCCCTTCGATTCTCTTCACGCCTAACTCTCTCCTCTGACTGTCTGTGAGTTAAAGTGACATTTCAGGTTTTTATACTTTATTATTTTATAAAGTTTAACGGTTTCTGTTCGTGGTGGAGCGACATTAACTCAACACTCTCTCTCCCTTCATGAAGACACGTTAGCCCCGCTTGGCCTGTTTGTTCAGTTAGCCGTGTTCAGCCTTTCTGATGACGACTGTTCATCAGACACCAGCGTAGAAGAAGAAGAAGAAGAGAGGGCGATCAACACTCATTTACCTGCTCTCTCTCTCTCTCTGACTTTAAATTAAATTTAAACAAAAACTTTGAATAAAAACAGAAAAACTCACCTGAGCAATTTCAGAGATCACCTCCCTCCGATCAGAGCTGTGTCATTCTGAACTCTGAGTGTGTGTGTGTCCCTGTGTGTGTCATCAGGGGCCTCTCAGTGTGTGTGTGTGTGTGTGTGTGTGTGTGTGTGTGTGTGTGTGTGTGTGTGTGTGTGAGTGATCACATCATATCAAACTCCAAAGGTTCACTGTCTTGGTGTTAGCTTTACGAGCCGGCCGACGTTAATGTTTAACAAGCTGCTATCTGTGGACACACACACGAGCACACACGCACACACATGCAAATACACAAGTGTGTGTGTGTGTGTGTGGCAGAAGGCCTTTGACCAACAGTAACTATCTGAGGTCTGCGAGGCTCTGTTCACCGACACACACACACCTACATTTACATACACACTCACACACACGGGAAACATGGCAGATGTTACTCAGTTAGATGTCATTGTCATCTTTTTAAATAAAGTTTTCACAAATAAAAAGTCTGTTATTGATGATATTTCCTGCTAACATTTACTCCGATCACTCTGACAGACGATCTGTCGACCTCACACCTGCCCACGGCGCCAAAACAGCTGATCTGGTCAGTGTGGAGAAGATCCAGAGGACTTCATGTCTCCATCTGCTGACGAACTTTATGAAATACAGACTGAGCACCTGCTCACAGCGCCATCACCCCTGATACCTGATGGCTGAGCTCGCTGCTCTGAACCCCGAACCCCCCGATTTCCACCTCATCCAGAACGTCGGGCACAGACACAAAATAAAACATCGGCTTCTTTTCAAAATAAAACATCTGGCTTCTTTTCAAAATAAAACATCCGGCTTCTTTTCAAAATAAAAGACTCCGTGTTTCAGGAGGATCGTATTTCACACCATGCAAACGGGCGGAGACGAACAAGTGAAAGGTTTTTAGACGTCATTTCACCCCGATGACACCATGGATGAGGAGATGCTGATTCTAGAAGTCTAGAAGTAGATTTCCTCCTCTGGAAGGACACAATCTACTGCTTATATGTCTATGTGTCTGTCTTTAGAGAGACGACTCATTATTGAACGTGAATCTGCGGGTTCTTGCGAGTTCTTGCAATTTCAGCTGTCCGTAATCCACCATGAAATTCGGATCTGGTAGGAATTGGCTGAGCCGCTCCGGATCTGAGTTGTCCTGGATGTGGTGAAAATTGGGTGTTAGAGAGTCTGTGGGACGTTTGATCAGAGGAGGAGAAGAACCGGCCGACCCAGAAATAAAGACCAGCTCTCAAAGCTTCTCAAGACTTTCTGAGAGCCGGCTCCGGGATCTCTCAGGTCTGGGTTAGATTTTGGAGGCCCACTGCAGCGGTTCAGGACTTGATGTTAGAACCTGAAGTTTGACAGCTGAGGTTGAAACCCCGACTTAGCCCTCAAATCAATCTTCTCCTTATTCATATTATTATTGTTATTATTAGTGTAGAAACATTTAAGCTTGTCTAAACTGATCTGTAGGTCTTTAAACTTTGAGAAGGGGACACCCTGATGGGGCCACTGCCACCCCAGTCCAGCTCTTTGGCTCCGCCCCTGGACTGTCACCTTCAAATGTAAAGGATCCACCCGGTTAAAGTCTGTCTCTGCTTGTCTGAGGATCTACACAAACTTCGAGGATCTCCGGTCTCACGTCTATAAAGAGTTTTTTATCCAGAGGGACTTGAACTCTTTCTTGGGCGTCTTTCTCCGGACTCACCGGGACCCGGAGGACCGTCGGGCCGGAGGATGAGCGGGCTGGAGGCGGACTTTGCCCGGCTGCTGCGGCTGAAGGAGGAGCGGATCGGGCAGATGGAGCGGAGACTGCGGGAGAAGGAGGAGGAGGTGCAGGAGCTGCGGAGGAAGCTGCACAAGTGTCAGTCGGTGATGCGGGGCAGCGGCCTCTGCAGCCCGGACTACTGCTGGCCGGACAGCCGGCGCACCCGGCGGGCGGCCGGGGTGTCCGCGGAGCCGGTGGAGGAGACGGAGCTGAGGAGGTTCTCCAAGAGCAGCAGGTGAGGGGGAGACACACCTGAGAGACTGTCCTAAACATCAGTAACAGCTTTATTTAGGTAACTCTTTACAGTAATCATGACTTATAAATAAAAAGACCTTTTATACACGGTGAGCAGATAATTTATGAATGTTTAATCATCATTTATAAACAGCATAGAGACCATTAATCAATTATAAATTTTACAATTTTAAAACTCTAACTTTACAACAACATCTAAATAATGTTTATAGATGGTTTAAAAACCAAATATTAACCATTTACAAAGTGATACTAACACACATTTTAATCTTAATATTTTACAACCAATAATAATCAACCTTTAATAAATAGTCCATTAATAATTAATGAAAATAATTCATCATAATTTCATTGCTTGTTAATCGTAAAGTAACTAATAACTTACATTAATAAACGATCTATTAACCGTTTATAATTGATCTATATGCTGTTTTAAAATGATTAAACATGAATAAATGATCTATTTACCGTTTATAAATGATGGTTATTGTAAAGTGTTACCGCAGCAGCTTCTAAACTCTGAGGATCTTTAAACAGTCAGAACATGAGAACAAATGAAGTTTAATGAAGAAAAAACCATAAATAAAAGAAAGAGAGACGGTTATCTCAGTGATCACTGCTTCACCTTTTCTACTTCTTAAAGGTTCATTTGACACTTTTATTCATCCACATTCAGGGGGCTTTATTGTAGTTTCAGTAAAGAGACAGCAGAGGGCGCCACAGCACAGTAAACCACTATAACAGAGGTCTTACATTTCCCTTAATGGGTGTTTACTGCAGTTCATGTCTGATTGTTGTTTTGATGGTGGATCTGTCTGTCCTCACAGTCTCAGTGTCTCCACCTCATCCCTAAAACAGGTTCATACTTCCTGCTGAAACACAGAGACAGAAAACCAGGATCAGAGAGCAGGAACTGTCTGTCAGGGTTCAGATCTCCTCCAGTTTAAGATAGTCAGGGGTTTAATGAAAAACCCCACAGACCCTGAGCTCTCTGTGACTCTCCTTACTTAGTGTTCCCTGGATACCCTTTGAGAGTATAAAATAGAAATAAAAGCCTTTTTTTTATCATTTTAAACAATAAAAAATCTATGAAGTCCCCTCTAGATGCCTCTCCAGTATCAATAATGTTAAAAAAAGTTCCTGCTGAGTGTCTTTTAGTGCAGAAAATGTGAAAAGGTTCCCTTTTTATACCCGACCATTAGTCTTTATTCTTCATGTTCAGTCAGTCACTGAGATGTTGGAGAGCTTCAGCAGGACTGATCAACCAGAACAGAGGGTCTCTGGGCTGCTTTCAGACCTGCTCAGAGGGGCATCAACAGGGTCCCATCAAGCCCTGTGACCATGGCATGAGGGCGCTCAGTCACTCGCTGTGCTGCAGGAACGTGGGGACAGAAGAGACAAAGTCATGGAGTTGAACTTAAGTGCAGATGAGTTTTAATAAGGACTCGGTGTCAGACGTCAGAAGTGTCTACAACTGCTGCTGGGCATTTTGGAGAAACAAGAAGATGGAGCATCGTACAGCGTTGTTTTTGTCCGACATGATGGACGCGCTACTTTTTCTAAAGAGGAGACCAACGCTACTCCTCTACTCTGGGGGTTTGTTACGGGGTTACGGGGGCGTGGCGCAAGTGAACATGCTCTGACTACGCTATCTTATCGGAGTTCTCCGACTCCAATTATAGTCGTACTAAGGTGTTTACATGACCTTCAGTTGTCTGATCTAAATCGGAATAAGCCGATAATTCTGTTTTCTTGAGTGTCATGGAAACAGACTGAGTGAGGGGGGGTAAAAGGGGCCCCAGGTCCTTCCTGCTCATGTTCCTCCGAAGGTTTGAAGACGGCCCTGTATCACTGACATGTTTTTGAGCGTGTGCAGGATCATGTTCCTCTCATGTGCATGATAAAAAAAATGATGTTAATTAGATGAAGTTAAACTTGATTGATTGACTCGTTGATTGATTGATTGATTGATTGACTGATTGATTGATTGATTGATTGATTGATTGATTGATTGATTGATTGATTGATTGATTGATTGATTGATTGTGAAGCTCGGACGTTTGTTTTTGTTTTTCTGATGAACTTTTGGGATAAAAAGAGAGAGGGAGGACTGATTAGATGTCGATGAGCACGGAGATGTGAGGAGGAGGAAGAGGAGGAGGAGGAGGAGTTGAAGAAGACCAACTTTTGGACGCTCCGGCAGAGTAGCGGAGCTCTCCCGGCTCCTCTCCCGGCTCCTCTCCCCCGTCAGTCCGCCTGCTGCTCCTCGGTAACCGGATTAAACTAATGAGCGTGATTAAAGCGGACCAGATCTGCAGCCCCACATCCTCTCTGGACCGTTTAATTCTCCTCCACCTCCGGGCTCTGCAGCTTCTCCTCCTCTCTCTCCTCACGTGAGCCGCCTCTCCTCTTCGTCTTCACTCGTTTCTCACCGGAGAAAACCGAGAAAAGTGAGCTGCTCGTGTCTCCGTGGATTTGCTCTCCTTTGTTTGGTCGCTCGGAGGTTTTTTAATTCCTCTCACTTTTCCTTGTCACGCTGTTGCTCTGCGGATTTCAGACTCGTTTTTCACTTTTTATCCTCCTCCTCCTCCTCGGAGCAGCAGCGGCAGTAAAGGATGTTTTTTCCTGCTGTTTTCTGACCCTCTCGTCTTTCTGCACATTTTAAAGGAATAAATCACATCTCTAAAGCTTTGACTTGAACCTGGTCGGACTTTGAACCTGAGAATCGACCCTGTTCCCGGTGTTTTCCTCATTTCTGTCCTTTTGTTGTCTCACTCATGTAAATTAAATCTCCCGGCACTCGCTGTCAACTTTGTTTTACTCACTTTGCTTCCCAATTGCTTCTTGCTGAATCACATTTCCCTCAGAGACCGGATCCAAACCTGCTGCTTCTGGCCATTTTCCTCTTGTTGCATTTGCTGTAATCTCATTTCCTGGAAAGAGTAAACCCCAGAAGTAAAAGGCTCTTCAGTTTTCCCCTCCATCGCCTTCGTTCTGAATCACTTTTATTCGCAGAGAAAAGGAGAATCGTTTCCTCTTCTGGTCTCCTGCTGTGAGTTGTTTTATTCATCATCTAAATTCACATTTCCTCCCCTGAGATGGAGCGCAGACTCTGAGGGGAACATGGATATCTGGAGAAACCAAAGGGTTGAAGGACCGTAGTGTGCGGCACCCTGGGGAACCTTGAAGTGCCTCAGAAGTACCCCGGGGAACCTGTTGAATCAGAAATGAACCCTGGGAATTTCCATTTAATGGCAAATCCTGGAGGAACGTTGAAATCCCTGCAGAGACGGACCAAAGGGAACCAGGAGGAGGCTCTGAGGAGCCGATACAAGCGCCGTTAGGTTTCTAACTACCCTTTGAGATCCATGAGAAGGTTTGTGGCGGTACAGTTAATCCAGGAGGAATTGTAGATTAGCCTCACCCCAAAATCCAGACATACTTGAGGACAATCTGAAGTATCTCAACGAGTTCTGAAGAACCTTTATACCTTTGGAGACTCTTTGGGAAGTTCCCGAGGATCCCAAAAGAACCTCAAAGAGCCTTCAGAGAAAGAAACAAACCGATGAAAATGAGGAAACTCTGAAGTATCACAGAGAGCCCTGGAAGAACTTTAAGACCTTTCAGAACTCTAAAGAAGTTCTGACACTTTCTGCAGATTTGAACAAGAAGAGCTACGAAGAAGCTCTGGACTGTCAAAGGAGACAATCAACACCTGAAGAGGAGGCTCCAAAGAACGTCTTTGGAGCTCAAAAAAAGTTCTCAGAACTTTGGAGCGATTCTTGTGATACAGAGGAGAATATAATAAAACTTTATACCAAGAGTACAGAGGAGGAGAATCAAGACCAAAGTCTTCAGAACAAAGCTGGAGGAGGTCTGAAGAATCCCTTCCAGAGGAGTGTTTGGATTTGGGAGCTTCTGGAAACATCTCGCACCGGATTGCTATGAATTCATTGAGCCCATGCTAACTGGAGAACCTCTACATGGATTCTGTAGAACCTCGGAGAACCCACCTTTAAATGCAGATGATCACATCAGAACTAGTAGGTTCTCAAAGACTCTTTAGATAACTTGGTGGACCTTTTACAAACTCTGGAGAGCCATCAGAGTTCTTCAGGTACCCTTTCTTTCACCA
This sequence comes from Xyrichtys novacula, assembly GCA_962446985.1. Taxonomy (NCBI): domain Eukaryota; kingdom Metazoa; phylum Chordata; class Actinopteri; order Labriformes; family Labridae; genus Xyrichtys; species Xyrichtys novacula. The sequence continues at coordinate 25,189,495 of OY660882.1, read as the reverse complement.
CCGCACAGAAGCCAGAAGAACAAGAGACGTCTTTGAAACCACAAACATCTCTTGGAGGATCACGGTTACATGGACCAGCAAGTCCCGCAGGGACTTTGGGGAGGTTGTTGTACGTGGGACCAGCAAGACCTTGTTTTCAGTCATCAGGGAACGAGGCTGTAGATCCAGGAGAGTTCCCAAAAATCTGAAGAGTTCCTGCAGAGCCCAAAACAACTTCACAAGAGCTCTCAAAAGTCGAGCTCCGAGGAGGGGTTTCATTGCCAGACTCATGGACCCCCAAAGTCTAAGTAAGGGACTCATGAGTCCAGGAAAAATGTAGCTCCAAAGAAGTGAGTCGAGTCCTTTTGCAAATCAGAAGATCTGAGACTTTAGACCGATAAAGGAAACCAACTGAAGTACTTTGAGGAACCCTACAGGGACCCTCAAGATCCAGAATAAATCTGGGGTCCAAAGAGGGACCCCAAATCTCCACAGGAATCCTGAGAACTCCTCAGGTACCCCTTTAGAGAACCAATGGGAACCCTGCGGGACCTGCAGTACGCCCTGCAGGAGAAGATCGAGGAGCTGCGGCAGCGGGACACCCTGATAGACGAGCTGGAGCTGGAGCTGGATCAGAAGGATGAGCTGATCCAGAGACTGCAGAACGAGCTGGACAAGTACCGGTCCGTCCTCAGGCCTGCCACCGCCCAGCAGGTCCAGGCCCAGCAGCAGAACCTTGTCCTGCAGCCGGATCAGCACCGCAGCAAACGGCAGGCCATCTCCGCTGAGCCCACCGCCTGTGACATCAGCGACCTCAGCCACGTCACGCTGCCCTTCTACCCCAAGAGCCCACAGTAAGTCCACCTCCTCAGAACCACCAGAACTTAGACCCACATCAGTGTCTCTGGTTTGAGGTCTCAGGTCTCATTTATTTGATCGATATTTGTAGGAAACAGGAAAATCATTTTAAACTAATGAATCAAGTTCAGGTCTGAAGGTCAGCTCTGGTTCCTCATGAGGGGAAGTTCCTGGTCCAGGTTCAGACCACAGGAAGTTGGCGTGTTTTCGACGGCCTCATGTGTGTTGTGGTTCTGCAGTAGTGCGGTAACGTTGTCCTCTATTATACCCTCTTGTTAGCACACACTGTACCCTGAGAAGTTGTGATATTGGAGTCTGACACACAAACACAGATCTGTTCTCCTCTGTTCCGTCTTTTTAGCTTCACTGACGGTGGTTCAGCAGCATCATAACTTCGCCCTGAAGCTGAAAACATACAGGATCCGTACTGAGCCCTTTGTTCCGTATTTACTCCGTAGAGCAGCGCTCTTCATCGTACAGGATCAGCGTATTTGGAGTGTAGGAGTAACAACAACAGGTGGTTTTTCCTCTCTGTGGTCGATTTCCTGATAACTCTGATATAATTCAGTGACTGTTGATCCTCGACTGTCTGAGAAAAAGCTTGAAGTGATTTTCCAGTTTGTGTTTTTTCAGGTTTCCTGGTGTTTAATAAAGTAAACTCTGTTCCTTTATACTGTTCCCTTCAGACAGAGTTAGCAGGTCAAAGTCCTGTTGGGTCCACATGGATCAGGGATCGACCATCAGATTGTTCTGTTACTGATAAATCCAGAACCAGGAAGGATTTCTTATCTACACAGTCAGGAGTTCACAGATGGTGTTTTATTTTGAAATACCGGATGACATGCGTGGTTTTTATGCTTGACTTCCTGTCTGGAATGATCTTCTCTGTGTGGATTGGCGTGCGTTGGAAGCGTAGATCAGCAAAAATCGACTCGCTGCGTATCTTTAACAGCTGCTCTGATGTGATGCTGATACTCGTCCTGTACGCTTTACTGCTGTGATTAGAATGGAAACCTGTTTGCTGTGAGATACGAGACGCCGCCGCCATTACGCTCCAGAGACACTGATCCTGGAGGTTTTCACCTGAACTCTGCCTACAGTGAGAGTGATCAGGTTCAGTGGTTTGGAAGATCAGGAGGTCATTAGTGCTGAAGATGATGGTGAGCTGCATGTTCACGCTCGTGGTCTCTCTGAGAGCGTTGTTGTTGGTGGATCAAATCAGACACTGTCAGATTCTTCAGATCTACTTCGAACAAATATCCAACATGACGTGGAAATGTTCGGATATGTTTGAACTTTAGACACCGTCTTTGGTGATGACCTTCCTCCGAGCTCCTGCTGTAAACAAAGGCCGTCATACGGAGCTGCTGCCGCCTGACGTGGAAAAAAATGGTGAGATGAAGAGTCAGACCGCTGCTTCAGGACATCTACCCTCAGCTCTGTCTCTGTCCTCAATCCTTCTGTCTTCGATGTGGATCTGAGACACTCTTACTCTGCTCAGATGTTTGACTTTGATTGATAGAATATCATCCCTGTATCCGTGTGTAGAGGTAAAGAGTCTTACTGACAGCTACCTGCACAGGTACGGCCTCGGCAAAGGGACGTGTCAACAATGCAGCCATGGCAACAGCAAAACAAAGGTCTGCAGTGAACCTAATGTTGTTTTCACTTAAAGCTCATGTGGTCGTTGTTGTTGTTCCATGAATCACTGAGTTAAAAATGATCTTTTAAAAGATTTTATTATAACAACTAAACTGTAAAGTTTGAGGATCTTCATCCTGACTCCGTCAGACTCTCAGAGGCTGTTCTGAAAGTAAAATCTGCTGATTGTGGTTCTAGTATCTGAAGGGGGTCACCTCGATTCTCCTCGCTCGGTGTCTGAAGAGACGTCCACCGTCACGCTGAGCTCTTCAGGAAACTCGTGTGTCCTCTCGGCTGAAGTCAGAGTCTGATTAAAAAGGCTGCCTGCTGAAGTCCAGATTAAAACTTCCAGTTCTTAACGTCCTCCCGCTGAACAAAACGTTCCCATCATCCTTTGCTGCACAGGGGCAGAGAGGGGAACTATTCATATCAGCGAGAGAGAATATTTTCAGGTTGAATAGGAAGGCTTCGGCTGCTCTCTGCAGTCATATCTCTGCTGTCAGACACTTTTATTTGTTCAGGTTTACAGCAGGAGGAGGACAGAGCTGACTTTAAGAGAAACTCTCAGAAAACACCTGGAAGACCCTCGACGACGGTTCTGTCCTCCACAGAGACACACAGACCGCTCAGGTTTGAGGGGCAGGAGGCTCAGGGTTTATTCTTCAATTTGGGTTTCATGTTTCGTTGAGATTTCAAGTTTGACCCTGAAATTCAAAAACTGTTTGAGTCCATAAAATACAGTGACCAGTGGTCTGATCATAAATGTGACTGGACTGTATGACTGAAGGTAAACTATCGTACGACGTATTCCCCCCAATTGTTACTGCATCCAGAACGGCTCCAATCCAGATGAGATTTTTACTATCTGCCTAGTCCTACCTGATCCGTTTGTGAGGTGAGGAGGCAGGAATCAGGAGAACTCACAGATGTTTTATGGAGATTCAGACTTATTATTGAATCTCACAACAGGAGGGGTGAGCGAGGGAGCGTTCAGAGTCTGACCCCGAGATTTCACCAAAACTGTAAATCTTATCTCTGAGACCAAAGGAAGAAGCTGCAGTTCCTCTTTTGTCCACACGAGGCTCTCTGCAATGATACCTAATTACTTCCGTCCCTGTACACAGTGGGCTCTATTTTCGTTCGCGCCGGTGAGGCGGCGGAGGGCGGCGAGCCCCGCGCAGTTGTATTTTCGTCTGGCGGAGCCCGGCGTAAGGCGAGTTTGGTATTTTCGTGGACTGAGTCGCACGGAGGCGAGCCGAGATCCGCCAAGCTGGGCGTGGTGGCGTGGCAGGGGGAGGTGTCGACAGAATCAGCTGGCGCAGTGACATTTTCGTGCTCGCCACTGGCGTGTAACGTGCGCTGAAAGCTCGCCGATTCAAACCTGGTCAGCTTTCAGCGCAAGGCGGAACGCAGCTGGTCTAGTAGTATTTTGGTAGACCGGCGGCGTATCGACATACGTCACCGATGCCTCACCGGCAGGTTTCCACAGTGTCAGGAACATTTCAGTGCAATAAATAATCAATAACTATTAATCTGAGTCAGCACATACATTTAGATCTATATCGATATATTCTGATCTATATCTGATCTGATGAGCGCGTTTGGACACTTAACCTGACCGAATCAATACAGCTGAAACCGCATCAAATCAAATTAAATATCTAGTTAATAAACACACATGATGAAGTTAACAAGATATGTAATTCGTCTCCCTCCTTTTCTTTCTTCCTCTTATTTCTCGCACAGCTCGACCTGGACACGTCTCCGTGTCCTCTGTCCGTCTTGCTTGCTGCAGCTGCTGAACAGATGATTTGTTTCAGTGCTCAGATGCGTTATCTACTTTAAGCCGACATACGGATATTATAATATTCAGTTTTGTGAGCCAAATTTATTTTATATGCCAACATCTATGAAAGAAAGAGCCAGGCCACGGAGCGCGATGCGTCATTTACGCACAGATGGTTCCGATTTTAACGCCATTTTTTGAGTTTATGTTGTGATCTGTGCGCTCAACCCACCTTTGTCACGTGAGGTTTGAATATGTGCAACTTTATGTGAGTGTCTTTATTTGTGGAAAAGGGTGTTTGTCTTACCAGTGGGTCCAACATTACGCACACTAAATCCATCTGTGCTCAGATGAGAGAGTGTGGAGGACACTTGTTGAGGAGCTGCCCTCTGTCGCCATCGTGTGGCATAACTGTCTTCAGACATCTCTTGATCTCTTTGACTACTTCATGAAAATAGTAATACGCCTCGCCTGTGGCGGATTTAAAGGCGAGGAGAGGAGCTAATGTGATTGGTGAAAACAGGTCTCGGCTGTGTTAAACCCCCTCTCCTCCCCGTCTATGATTTATGCTGCCGGGAGGAGCTGAGTTAGGGAGGGGGGATACTTACGCCGGGCTGCGCGGCTCACCAAAATACCAAAATGTGCTTGGGAACGCCTTGTCAGCGCGGCGGATCTGATTGACTCTGCGCTTGCGGCACGTCTCCGGCGAGGCACCAAAATAGAGCCCAGTGTGTGGGGTTGTAGTGGAGTGGACTGACCAGGGCGCTGAAGGGTCAGCTCCACCTCTGGACCTTTTCTGGGTCGATCCGAACGTCGGAGAAGTCGTTGTTTCCAGAGCGGGTCTGACATCTTTGGGCTTCAGAACTCCACTCCACAAACCAACAAGTGTCATCAGTGAGACCGCTCCAGTTCTAAAAAGAGTAAGCTGAAGAAAATACCAGATTTCATGAAGCACGGCTGACTCAGCAGAATCTTTCTGGCTCCAAATAAGACGATCTGCTCGTCACGCCGCCCGCTTTCTTCTCCGCAGACGCCAAAAACAACATGATCCCAAAATATCAGCATATCTGACGACGACAGATCCAATATCATCTTTCCCTGATGGTGACCGTTACAGCTGGATCTAACTGAGCGTGACACCGGGACAGAAAAACCTGTTTGTTCAGAAAAACGACAGAAACAGAGATATTTATTCAATCTGAAACTTTAATGATCGTTTTTCCTTTTAGTCGAGAAAAACGAACAAAATCATGATCATCTCAAATGATTCAGATCGCTGGTTTTACCTTTACAACCAAATCATTTATTGTCTTCGTGAGAAACTATCAAATCTATTTTTACCTGCATGATAATAATTATCAGAGGAAACCCCCCGGAGCGATCGATTAGAGGAACTTCAAAACTTAGAGAGAGAGAGAGTGTTACTGTGCCGTCATCACTATAACTGAACATCATGTGTGTGTGTGTGTGTGTGTGTGTGTGCGTGGTAAACATGTGCAGTGTTTGGTCTCTGTGGAGCCCGGTTCAGGTCTCTGCATGTGTTCAGGTCTCCTCTGCTGAGAAGAAACAGAGAGAAGAGAGAGCTGACAGCTGCTGCAGCCACAGATCTTTATTTATACACAACATGAATATGAAAACGAGTGTGTGTGTGTGTGTGTGTGTGTGAGTGTGTGTGTGTGTGTGTGGGAGGACACCGAGCCTGAAACATGCAGAGATGGACGAGTGCAGGAGTGAGAGTCCTGCTCTCACAGAAACCAAATCACATCAGGAGAGAGACTCTCGTCAGAAATCCTCGTTTCAATTGTTCTTGAAGTTTTAATTAAACACAAACGTTAATAATTAAAAATGCACAAACAAGGCGGAGAAACCCTGAGGGCTGATAAAGGAGTCCAGTTAATAATGAAACCATATCTGCAGGTTTTCAGCCAAGATCAGAGTCACGGGACAGAAACAAGGATCTGATTTCATCCTTTAACTCTTTTTAACCAACAAAGACTCAAGATTTTACAACAACATAAATATATTAAAAAGCTGTTTGTTAAATTTGTATCAGTTATCAGCAAGCTTTAGTATGGAGAGTGAAAGCAGGAGGAACTCACCTCCAATCTTCACCGCATCCAGAACGGGTTTTCACCGTCCGCCAATTCCTACCAGATCTGTTTGTGAGGCGAATTTCATGGTGGATTACAGACAGCAGGAATCTCGAGAACTCACAAGAACCTGCAGATTCACGTTCAATCACACGATAACGAGTCGTCTCTATAAAGACAGACACATAGACATATAAGCAGTAGATAGAGGAACGGAAAGAAGTCGGTGTAAATCGACACGTTAACTTGAATGGTTACGATCAGCTACGATCGGAGGATACGACCTTTTAGGAGACGATCAGGAAGAAGGTGGAGGTCAGGGGGTTAGTCCTCCATCAGGACTTCCAGCTCTCTCCAGATTTCTGTCTACGCTTGAAGGTCAGCTAACAACCATCTGAGACGCCGATCTGAGGGAGGACCAGGAAACCGGAGAGAAGATCTGAGAGACTCTCCACAGACTGATGGATCGGCCCACCTCCTGGTTCTGAACTCAGAGGTTCAGCCGGTTTATCTCCAGGCCTGAATCTCTCTTCTCCTTGATTCTGACTCGTGGTCACGTCTGGATCACCTGATTGGACGTCTGGACTGAAGGTTCACTGCCAACCATGAACTTGAACATCCCTTCAGACGCTCGGAGCTCAGCGTTTATCAGGTTCCTCCTTCCCAGCACAACCAGACCAGCTACAGCTAGACCAGTTCCAACCTCAGAACCTGGTCCAGGTTCAGTCCAGATCCTTTGAGGAAGTCCTGCTCAGAGACGGTCTGTGTCCGTTAATCTGTCTGAAACAAACACGTGTTACTGAGCAGAAAACTCAGATTTCAGACACTTACTCATCATCCTCCTCATCATCATCTTCATCATCTTCATCATCCTCATCACACACAGGTCACTTTCACACCCTCATTGGAACATCAGCAGAGACGGAGCGTCCCTGACAACAGCTCCACTTCTTCTCAAAACATGAATTTGAAGTTTGGACCTACGAACCATCGACACCCGAGTCCACCTGAAGAGGAGGAGGGAGAATCAGACACCTGCGCCCCTCTGACGTCCAGCAGGGGGCAGTCTGACTCATGGTCTCAGGTTTACAGTCAGGAAACTCTGGTCCATGTAGAGTCACAGAGTCCAGAAACCTCCATTACTCAGTCTGGGTGGGCAGAAAACAAAACCTGGACTGGACTTTTTGGGGCTCTGGAGTGAACGGTGACGACAAAGTTAACGACACAAAAAAAAGTAACATATCGTGAAAATAAAAGGATGCAAAAAAAGCCACAACAGAAGTGACCTGCTGCTGGGGACCAATAATGATGACGCACCACTGTTTTACGGTGTAGGCACAGAAGACGACGAACAAAGAAGTTTGTGTAAAGGTTATTGTGTATTTTAACTTCGTAAACTTTTTAATGTGTCATTTTTTTAGACCATGTAGCGCCTGAGTCCATATGAAGTTAAACTGAGTCAGCAGGATTCTGAGTTTAGTGTGGAAGAAAACGTCTTTTAACGACAGTTTGACCTCAATGTTTTATTGTGGGTCAGTCTGTGTTTCCATCCTGGTTCTGACCCGTGTGGTTCGGTTTGGTACTGTGTACTTCTGAGCTGCTGTGATAGTTGTGTGTGTTTGTGTGTGTGTGTTTGTGTTTGTCACACACGTTTCTGTTTATCAGTCAGTACTGAGTCTTCAGTTTTTGATGGTGTTGAGTCTGAATCAGTCGAGGATGAACTGACGCTCACTGAGCTTCAGCTCCCACAGCTCCGAGTATGAGACGTGTTTCTGTGTGTCGCAGCCAGAAAGAACAACCACTGTGTCGGTTTTAAATCTGTGTAGTCCGCCCACACACACACACACACACACACACACAGCTCTACACAGACAGCTGAGAGGGTTTCAGTTTCCATCCCACCACTTCTGGCTGTCGGCGTTCTGGAGTGTGTTTGATTGTGTGTTTGCATGTGTGTGTGTAAAACATTAGTGTGTGTGTGTGTGTGTGTGTGTGTGTGTGTGTGTAAAACATTAGTGTGTGTGTGTGTGTGTGTGTGTGTGTGTGTGTGTGTGTGTGTGTGTGTGTGTGTGTGTGTGTCTCAGAAACAGCAGATGATTTAATGATCAGCTGAAATTCTTCTGTCACAGATCTGCTAAGAGAGGACTTTTATTTTGAAATTAGTGACATCCTGTCCGTCACACCGAGACGGTTTCAGGACTTTGAGCAAAGATGGCGGAGTCAAACACACGGTCTCTTAATCAGGATGTTTCCATCACGCCATCAGAGTGTTTCCTGGACTGATCTGTCTTTACCCCCAAACCTCCACCTTCATCCTGATCGTCTCCTAAAAGGTCGTATCCTCCGATCGTAGCTGATCGTAAACATTCAAATTAACGTGTCAATTTACACCGACTTCTTTCCATCGGACGCCGGAGCATGGCGGATAAATTCAGCACAGATTAACCCGTGCTGGAAAGGAAGTCGGGCACAGACACAAAATAAAACATCCGGCTTCTTTTCAAAATAAAACACTCCGTGTTTCAGGAGGATCGTATTTCACACCATGCAAACGGGCGGAGACGAACAAGTGAAAGGTTTTTAGACGTCATTTCACCCCGATGACACCATGGATGAGGAGATGCTGATTCTAGAAGTCTAGAAGTAGATTTCCTCCTCTGGAAGGACACAATCTACTGCTTATATGTCTATGTGTCTGTCTTTAGAGAGACAACTCGTTATCGTGAGATTGAACATGAATCTGCAGGTTCTTGTGAGTTTTCATGATTCCTGCTGTCTGTAATTCACCTCACAAACAGATCTGGTAGGAATCAGCGGATGGTGAAAATCGCTGCAGTTCTGGATGTGGTGGAAATTCAGGGCAGTAAATACAGTCTGTAGGTGGCGCTCACACCTTGAGTTAGGCTGTTTTCTGATGTTTCTGTGGAGTGATGTCTGTTTTTTTTCTCTTGGCGGTGATAATGAGCTTCACGCCGTCAGACTCCTCCCCCTAAAACAGATCAGGATGAGATCTCTGTCCTCTCTTCTGTTTGTCGTCTTTTCTTCTTCTTCTTCTTCTTCTTTCCTCTTCACGTCTTCCTCTCCCTCATCTCTCTCTTAAATGTTTCGTCTCTTGTGTCTTTTGTTTTGTCTTCCTTTTATTTATCATGACCGTCTCTTTTTGTTTTTTCACTTTTTATTCTCCTAACAAACTGTTTTCCTTCTGTTACGTCCTCTCTCTCTCTCTCTCTCTCCCCCTCTCTCTCTCTCTTTCTCTCTCTCTCTCTCTCCCCCCCTCCCTCTCTCTCTCCCTCTCTCTCTCTCTCTCTCTCTCTCTCTCTCTCTCTCTCTCTCTCCCTCTCTCTCTCTCTCTCTCTCTCTCTCTCTCTCTCTCTCTCTCTCTCTCTCTCTCTCTCTCTCTCTCCCTCTCTCTCCCTCTCCTCCCTCTCAGTGCGTCTTCATCGAGGTTACTTTCCTCCTGAGTCCTCTTTACATGCAGATATTGAGGCCGAGCTGCAGAGTCACTCAGATAAAGTCGCTCTCTCACAGATTTTCCTGTCACAGGTTTCATCAGGAGGATAAAATAAAACTCTGCGCTCCTCCTCCTGCGGGGGTCTTTTATCATCTCTGAGACAGAGGAGTCTCTTATTAGGATGTTTTCCTGCAGCTTTACTGCTCCAGAGGGAGACGACGCTCGAGGAAAACAAATATTTCATCAGGATTCAATCTGTGCAGGAGTTTCACCGAAGACTCTCAGAGGTTACTGTTTCAGTGAGCTGCACTTCCTCTGACGTCCACTAGATGTTGCTGTGATGATATTCTGACCTCAGTGCGGTTACTGAAAATGTTGACTGTAGTTCCTCTTCAGTCCACTAGAGGCTGTGCCCAGCAGTGAGTCAGTCCCCATAGAGCTCCATGTTAAATTGAACAGGGAGGGAAAGGTCAGGACGGGGTCATCCTGCTCCTACTCCAGGTCACAGTTTGGCAGGGGAAGGTCCCGCCTCCTTTGCCTCTGATTGGCTGGAAAAGCTAGGCTCCGATTGGTTATTCCTAAAGGCTGTGAGACGTCATCACACGCGGGCTGTCGGCTCTCAGAACATTATCGCACTTCTGAATCTCTTCACCCGACAGACGATGACGTCAATCAGAGCCAATCAGAGGAGAAGGAGGCGGGGCCTTGTCTCTCTGGGCTCATATTCATGATGAACTTTAGTGTTTCTTAGTGTCACGTTCTGGACTGTTCGGACCTCTCTCTCCGGCTCCTCTGAGCTCCCGTCTGTGACGCTCTTAGACCCAAAGTGGTTCTATAAACTCTGGACTCACCGGGTCTTCAGAGGACCGTGGACATGGTACCAGATGGATAAGCTGTTCTGGACCTTTGGACAGGTGTGAACGGGTTTCAGAGAAGATCTGGATCAGGTCTGTACCCCTCCTGGGATCAGTGAAACCCTCTGAGGAGTCTCTCTGAAGTCCACAGCTGAGAGTGTTGATGATCTGTGGACATCTTCATCTTCATCTTCATCTTCATCTTCATCTTCATCTCTGTCTCTTTTCAGTCTTAATGATGAAGATGTTTTTATGGATCTGACAGGAAGGACCCCCCCCCACACACACACACACACACAAACACACACAGACACACACAAACACACACACACTAACACACACAGACAGACACACACAGACACACTAACACACACACACAGACAGGACTGACTCACTGCTCAGTGTCAGGCTTCATGACGGCTCTTCAGCTGCTCTTTATGAGGACATGTTTGAAGGAGGAAGGAGCTCCTCTTCCTCCTCTTCCTCCTCCTCCTCCTTCCTCCTGTCTTCATGTTTCTCCAGATAAAGTTCTAACTCAGTCTTTAAGTCATTATTTAGGGAAATGATGACTTTTTTTTCCATAATTTATTTATTTTTTATTCCTTAATTTGATTTTATTTTCCATATTTTAACTATTTTTTTCCCATAATTTGACTTTTTTATTCCATAACTTATTGTTTTTTAATTGCATATTTAGATCATTTTTATTTCACATTAGTGTCCTTCTTCATATTTATTCCTTTATGTCTTTATTTTAATTGTATATTTTTAACTTTTTATCTGCTGATTTATCTGATAAAATAACAAAATTATGTCGAACATTTTTACTTGAATGTCAGTTTTGACTTTTTATCTCATAATTGACTTTTTATTTTATAATTATGACATTTGATTTCATGTTTTTGACCTTTTCACTGCTGAAAATAACTTTGACTTAATTGGATCTTTATCCCGACCTTGATGACTTTCTATCATGACCATCATTTTGACTTTTTACTTGAGAGTTTTTTAAAACTCTGATTATTTATCTAATAAAAGTGATAAACTGTCTCTTAATTGAAACCTTTGTGTCTCGACTCTTTACCTCAGAATTATTCAGACTTTGTGTCCAACAGTTTGACTTTTGATCCCCTCACTCTGGATCGAATGGAGTCTGTCGACTCTCTGACACTAAACTGACGGGGGATGAAAACGACAGACAGACACACACAGACACACACACACACACACACACACACACACACACACACACACAGACACACACACACACACACACAGAGACACACACACAGACACACACAGACACACACACACACACACACAGACACACACAGACACACAGACACAGCAGCAGGAAATGTTAAAGGTATTCATCAAAGTGAAGGTCGCTCTTCTTCATCCTCTTCATCCTCAGCTGCATGAATTCAAGACAGAGAGACAAACAGACGGAGAGCGAGAGGAGAGGAAGTGTGTGTCTGACAGTGACACACACACACACACACACACACACACACAGACAAAGTGATTTCATGGTTCACCTGAGGGCTAAAACTCTGAACAGTCTCTTTGTTTCTGTGTGTGTGTGTGTGTGTGTGTGTGTGTCTGTGTGTGTGTGTGTGTGTCTGTGTGTGTAGTCCAGTGTTTTCTCCTCTCCTGTTGACTGAGTTTGAGTTGACTTGTTGATGCCAAAATAAAACCACAGAAGAAGAAGAAAACTCACCTGAGTGAAATCTCCTTTCCTCTACTCTTCTCGTCCACTCTCCTTGTCTCCTTTCCTCCGCTCTTCTTGTATCCTGTCTTTGTCTCCTTTCCTTGACTTCTTTATGCCTCCTTCTTTCCTTGTTCCTTCCTGTCTTCTTCTTCATCTTCTTCTTCTTCCATTATTTGATTCCTTGTCTCCTTGTTTTCTCTCCTCCCTCCCCCATCCTCTCTTTTCCTCTCCTCTCCATCCCTCCTTGTCTCCTTCCCTCAGGTCCAAGGAGATGATAAAGGAGGCCATCCTGGACAATGACTTCATGAAGAACCTGGAGCTGTCTCAGATCCAGGAGATCGTGGACTGCATGTACCCGGTGGATTATGGGAAGGACGCCTGCATCATCGAGGAGGGCGACGTCGGCTCTCTGGTCTACGTGATGGAAGGTGAGGAGCAGCGAGGGGGGTCACATGACCTGTCACATGACCTGGACAGGTGCTCTGTTTGAAGTTAGCCTCTCTGAATGATTCTGGAGTTCAGATGTTTCTGTTTTTATTTCTAAGTGATTTTAAAGATTCAGTTAAAAGACGTTTTTTTCTTAATAAAAACTAAAATATTAAATCAGTATTTAGAGATGAACCTCCTTTAACAGGCAGAAACCTCCAGCAGAAGAATCAGTCTTTATTTATATCACACTTTTCATACACGACCGTGTCGCACAAAGAGTTTTACACAGAAAAAAGGAGAAAAGAATCAAAGAAAAAACAAAATTACCCAAACCAACCGTTCATTCCCTCCATGGAAACAGAAACAGGATTAAAATACATGAACTTTAAAAGAGTTTTAATGTGCGCACTGAGGAGACGCCGTTTTAAAACTCAAGATAAAGAAACACTGGAGGTCTTTGTATCACACCGTACTGGACCACATCTGAGTACATCGAAGCTCGTCGTATCGTAGAGAACAGCAGAGTACAGTAGAGTACAGTACAGTAGATTACAGTAGAGTAGAGTAGAGTACAGTAGATTACAGTGGATTACAGTAGAGTACAGTAGCTCAGATTACAGTAGAATACAATAGAGTAGAGCAGAGTAGAGTACAGTAGAGTTGATTACAGTAGAGTTCATTAGAATACAGTAGATTACAGTAGATTACAGTGGATTACAGTGGATTACAGTAGATTACAGTGGATTACAGTAGATTACAGTAGAGTACAGTAGATTACAGTAGATTACAGTGGATTACAGTAGATTACAGTAGATTACAGTGGATTACAGTAGATTACAGTAGATTACAGTAGATTACAGTAGATTACAGTGGATTACAGTAGAGTAGAGTAGAGTACAGTAGATTACAGTGGATTACAGTAGAGTTCATTAGAGTACAGTGGAGAATTGTTGTTTAATTAAACAGTATTTCAGTTTATTGTGTCATACATTAACAGTTTAGTAACAGACCTGACGGGGTCTGTTGTCTGTCAGGTTAAATTAAGCGAACAGGAACACGATAACCTGAGTCTTTACATCAGTTTGGTTCCCGTGTTTGGCTCACGGGCGCTCTGACAGCGGCGGCGGCGGCGGCCCTCTAACCTGCAGCTGCTCAGTCAGGTCTGTGTTGGTCTCTCAGGTGTATTTATAGTTTGGTTTGAGGGTTAGTTTGTTATATAAGCAGCCTGTTTGGACAGGAGCTCCTCACACTGGAAACTCCGGTGGATGTCGGCGTGTTTGAGCTGACGGTTTCTGTGTTTCTGCGGGAAACTCTGTAGAGGATTAAGGAGGTTTCTGTTGTGGGTGAACTTATCTCCACCCCTCACTGGGTTATCGTGGCCTCTCACAGGAAAACCTGCCAACAGTCACACAGCGCTGCTGAATTTTCAGGACACTTTTCATCTCTTTGTGTTTTTGGACTCACAGCGGCTTGATAACAATCCTCCAGATGGCCAATCCTCCGTGTCGGTGGGTGGCAGCGAGCGGTGTGAAAAAACAGACGACATTTATATCTAAGTAAAAGCTGCTGTGTAGCTCACACTCCAGCCGAATTCAGGAGTGAGCCCTCACCATGCGAAACATATCTGTGTGTCACATTTATTCAAATAGGTGTCAGATCATCAGCCAATTAATGTTAAAATGACTCATTTTTGAATGGAGTCTGGTGTGGGCAGACAGACGGATCATTTGTACCAACAATAAGTGTGTGTGTTCGTGTGTGTTAGTGTGGGTTTGTGTGTCCAGTGCAGACTAAGTGGGTCAGACTCTGAAGTGGGCGACCAAGCTAGAGACCTGAGGGGAGAGAGAGAGTAACAATATGAGTCTAAACACGAACAATAAACACTCGAATAAAAACAGAAAAACTGCTGAATGACGCCGCAGTCATGTGATCAGTCCAACCTGACATCATTTCAGTCTGAACACCAATTAAAATAATTATAAATATGAATAAAAACTAAAATCTGAAGGTGTTCAAACGATTTAAAGGACGACGTTCACAAAGAAAACCAACAAAATATTATTGTTTCATAAAGAAAGATGTAAAAGTTCTGATAGAGGAACAAACAATCAGGTCAAAGGTTGTCTGTGAACATCTGTGAAGGCTTCATTAACGCTGAACAACATCTCCAGGTTTAGGAGAATCATCTGGGACTGTTATATTGTTAAATGGAGTTACAGTCCAATATTGAATACGTCACAGTAAGAGAGTCTCTGCATTCAGCTATAATGTACTCATTTATAGATCCATGTGTTCATTTATTCACTTTGAGCAAAAAAACATTAAAAAAGGTGAAAAAAAAAGGAAAAATTTAAATTAAAGAAGAAAAAAACTTAAAATCTCCTTTTTCTTTAAATCAGATACCAAACAAACACACTGAAAACCCAAAACACAACCCAAAACACACATATACACGTGTGTGTGTGTGTGTGTGTGTGTGTGTGTGTGTGTGTGTGTGTGTGTGTGTGTGTGTGTGTGTGTGTTGATGTGGAGTGGAACTGTGACTGGATGAAGAAACAGATGCAGTCGTTTAGTCGCCATGAACAAGGCACACACACACACAGACACACAGACACACACACACACACACACACTCAGCTTTCTGGTGGATGCGGTTGGCATGACAACCTGTTGGATGACCATTTTTGGGATTCAAATGTTTTCACGGTTTAAGAATTTGGAGTACAAATAAATGAAGAAGAGATTAAAAAGAGAGAACTGAAAATGGAGACGAAAAGAGGAGAGGAGAGGAGGGAACGAAAGAGGGAGGAAGGATGGAAGAGAACTAAGAAGGAGTTTAGGTAGTGAAGGAAGCAAGGAAAGAAGGAGGATATCAGTTTTTGTGTCAGATTTTAGATGATTTCAGCTAATCAGCTAATGGGTGTTAAAACGAGTCATTTTTTTAATGGGGTTTGGTGTGTGAGAGTTTATTTACAGAGAAAACACTCAAACCTTTTCAGCCAGAGAGAAAATCACACAGGCTTTAATTTCCTGAAATACTTCAGCTTCAAACACACACTAAACACACACTAAACACACACTTAATCCACTATACATACAACGCACACTAAACACACACTTAATACACACTAAACATACAACGCACACTTAACACACACTAAACACACACCAAACACACACAGCCTATTTTATCAGTGTAGAGTTTATATATTTGTGTTTTTTTTACTGTTTTTTTGAACCTTTTGTCTCTTTGAACCTAAAAACCACGAGAGTGAAACTCCGACGAACACACGACGAATCTTCAGCAGAGAGGAAATCTAAAGACAGTCGGAGTGAAACCGTCTGGAACAGGATCCAACAGGAGAACCGGGCCGTGTTCTGGTGGGCCGGGTCAATAAAGTGACTTCTGGTTCAGCCATCAGAGACAGAGTCTAATGTCGGACCTTCAGCAGTAGTTAATAGAACATAGCAGCACACACACACACACACACACACACACAGACACACACACACACACCTGCGCCCAGCTTGAAGCCCCCCCCCACCTCTCTCTCTCTCTCTCTCTGTCTGCGGTAGTCGTTCGCCCACTCTGTTCTGTCTCTCCGTCCACCTTCCTTTTTAAACGATGAACACTTTTCTTGAGGTCGACCTGTCGCCGTCGTTCCGCCTCCAGAGTGTGTGTTTCAGTTTGTGATGTTGATCTGAGGAGTGTGTTGTTGGTGTGTTTGTTTGTTAGTGTGTTTGTTACCTGCAGCAGCAGCAGCAGCTCCTGTTTGAAGTACACACACTGAGCCGTGTCAGTCTGTGGACATGAGCAGGTACAGAATGTCCTCCACGTCCAAAATCACCATGAGTCCGCCTGAATCATCCCCTCCCTCCCTCCGTCCTGTTTCTGTACCGTCTTTTCACACGGGTCTGATTTAGTTTCTATAACTTCATGATGATCTCTCAGCTCTCTGAGGTGTTTATAAAGTCACTGAAGAGACACTGTCAGCATGTAAAGGTGGTTCAGACCTTCAGAGGGTCAGAGTTTGTGTTATTATGACGGGGATGTGATCACTCTGACATTTACAGTCTCCTGCTCATCTATCGGTTCATCTTGATCAATATTGGTCTGAAATGTCAGAGCTGTTCCAACGTCCAAACAGCTCAGACATCAATAATGAAGACACCTGTGCACACCTGAGATCACAGAGGGAAACCGTCCTATCAGAGCGAGGGCTTCTCAGCTCTTTTATCAGGTTGTAATTTTGGATAATTTTGAAAAATACAAAAAACTCAAAACAGACCACACAGATTAAAAATGAAATAACCTTCGTCTTCCTCATCTAAGAGAACTTTTATTAAAAAGTTCAGAACTTTTATGGATCATAAAAAAAACATAAAAACCTTTTAATTCTGTAAAATATCCCTGAAATGTAGAATGAGTGAATTATTCTGAATTATTCCTCTGTGTCGTCCTCACTGATGGAAACCGACAATCTTTGATATGCAAACTCTCCCACTTCCCTCCGCGCACACACACACACACACACACACACACACACACGCACACACACAGGCCACCTGTCATCTCACCTGCCCTTTGTTTGTGTGTGTTCAGTCTGATCCAACCCTCAGATAAAATGAAAGAAAACAGATCTGAGAGGTTTATTCTGTCCCAATGAGTCACGGCGCCGCATTAAACACATTTGTTCATATCACAAACACACACAACGACACACACACACACACACACACACACAAAGACACACAGTATTGATCATCAGAGATCAATCACAAGCAGCTGAAACTTGAGCTGAAGTGTCGGACTTGTTAAAACAGTTTTTCTGTCCTCATCTGTGAATGAACCTGAAAAAACCGAGTCTTTATCGTGACTTCATTATCGTGAAGTTTTACTGAAAAGACCCAGAGTGAGAGTGTGACCGTGAGACACACTCTAACAGACAAGAACTGGAGACAAACTCACAAAACACACAAACTACGAAATGTAAAAACTAAAGAGAGAGACGTAAAAACAGAACAAACAGAGCAGGTCTGTGCTCAAAGAGGAGAACGCTGAGACCTCTGTGGACCCAGCAGACCCGGTTCTAGAGACCTCTGTAATAATAATTTTTATAATAATAATAATAATAATAATAATAATTTTTATAATAATAATGATAATAATAATATTAATAATAACAACAACAACAACAATAATAATAATAATAATAATAATAATAATATTTTTTATAATAATAATAATAATAATGATAATAATAATAATATTAATAATAATAATAACAACAACAACAATAATAATAATAATTCTTAATAATAATAATTTTAATTATAATAATGATAATAATATTAATAATAATAACAACAACAACAATAATAATAATAATGATAATAATTCTTATAATAATAATAATAATAATAATTCTTATAATAATAATAATAATTATTATTATTATAAGAATTATTATTATTATTATTATTATTATTATTATTATTATAAGAATTATTATAATATTATTATTATTATTATTATAAGAATTATTATTATTATTATTATTATTATAAGAATTATTATTATTATAAGAAGTATAACATGAATAAATAGTCAGTATCATCATGTCTGCAGATAAAAACTACAGAGCAGCTGTTCAGGTCATTTTCAGCAGTTCTTCTCTTCTGATGGCATGTATTTACCTATTTTGCTGCTCTCTCTCTCTTTCTCTCTCTCTCTCTCTCTCTCTCTCTCTCTCTTTCTCTCCCCCCCCTCAGAGGGGAAGGTGGAGGTCACTAAAGAGGGGATGAAGTTGTGCACGATGGGACCTGGTAAAGTGTTCGGGGAGCTGGCCATCCTCTACAACTGCACCAGGACCGCTACTGTGAGGAGTGAGTGCAAACACACACACACACACACACACACACACACACACACACACACACACACACACACACACACACACACACCCTCCAGAGCTGCAGAGAAATCCTGAACATGGTCTCAGGTTTCAGCTCCTGCAGGACCTCCAGAGGATCTGATGTCTCCCTCAGAGCTGTGTGTGTGTGAATACATGAATACATGAATACATGAATATTAAACACATCAGGTGTGTTCACAGAGCTGCGTGCACGTACAAATATCTATGCATGTGTGTGTGTACGTGCGTATTTGCTCTAATCAGGGTACAGATACAGACATCAGATGGAAAAATAAATCGTGACTCTCTCAGCGTGTGTGTACAGCATGCAGGTGTCGCCATGGCAACAGCAC
Organism: Xyrichtys novacula; assembly: GCA_962446985.1. Lineage (NCBI taxonomy): Eukaryota > Metazoa > Chordata > Actinopteri > Labriformes > Labridae > Xyrichtys > Xyrichtys novacula. Next base: position 25,170,428 of record OY660882.1, on the reverse strand, counting down.
ACACACATCAATGTATGTGTATGTGCGGCGATGTCAGACCTCAGACCTCTGCAGAAGTTCACATGTTGAAGGTTTAATGAACGGATGAGGCCGCCGACACCACCACCACCACCTGTCACATCTAAACACATGAACTCCACCCTCAGCAGGAGGCCGGAGGTCCGAACAACTTCAGGGACAACCAGAACCGGACCCTCGGAGCAGAACTTTTCAGGGTTCACTTGGAGCTCTTCATGCAACATTAATCTCTGAAACCATCTGAAACCATCTCAACTGTGCAGAAAGAGGAGAATGACTTCCTCCGGCTCATCCGTCTCCTCCTTCCAACATGCAGCTGCACGACTCCAGAGGTCGAGTTCGGAGAAAAAGACGAAGTATCGTGATTTTTAGGGTCAGTAACGCCGAAGTCAGGACGAGAAAACAGAGCAGCAGGAGCAGCAGGAGCATAGATTTCAGCTCACGTCATCATCAGGATCTTTAATCGAGATCTCAGAGGTGGAAATGAAGCAGAAAAAAAAGGAGATGTGGAGACAGACAGATGACTTTAGAGGAAGTGGTCATGGATCAGCTGACAGCAGATTTAAGTCTGAGGACCGAACCGCCGACCCTCCTGCTCTCTGAAAACCTGATCTTTGAGAAGCTTTAAGAAAGTTTCTGCTCAAAGAATTAAAAAAACTTTTACAGAAAACTGTCAGAGGGGTTTTTATGATAGTGACCTCTAGTGGTCCGGAGAGTAATGACTGAATATTGAATCATCACAGAATCAAAAGACTCTCCGTGTTTTTCTCCGAAACTCTGAAGTTTTTCTTAATGAAGAGGAAGAAAGAAAGAAAGAGGAAGAAAGAAAGAAAATCCAAAAAAAGGACCTGAAGAGAGGAAAAGCTGAAGGAATAAAGAGAGTAAAGTGAAGTACTGAAGGAAAATAAAAAAGAAATAAAACGAAAAATACAAAATAAAGAAAGGAAAAAACAAATGAGAGAAAGAAAGAAAGAGAAGAAGCAAAATAGGAAAAGAAAGAGAGTGACCAAAAGAGGAAAGCAAAAAAGAAAATTAAAAAACAAAAAAAGAACTTAACTTTATTTTCTATAACACTTTACAAACAACAGAGTTGATCTAAAGAGTTTCACAACAACACAGAGGAAAAACAAACAGACGACGGAGAAGAAGAAGAGCAGACTGAGTGACACTAATAATAAAAACGATATAAAAATGTTGTTTTCAACACCATCACTGTCATCATCATTCATGATAATCATAATAAAAAACAATAATAACAACAATGATAATGACGACACAGATCTACAGACCGACAGAGCTCAAAAGAAAGGAGACAGATAAATCAAAACAAAAACAAGCAAAAGGAAGGAAAAAGATTGTTGTTTAGAATAAAGTAATAAAAATAAAAGTAAATAAAAATGAAAGGAATAAATAATAATTTAAAAAATTAATAAGAAGTGAAAAAATCAAAAAATCAAAACAAATTCAGAGTTTAAAAGTGAACAGAGAAAAGAAAAAGGAGAAAGAAAAAAAGAGCAGAAGAAAAGAAAGAGAAGAGAAAGAGAAAGATAAAAAAGAGGATAAGAAACAAAAAATGATAAAAAATAGATGAGATACAAAAGAAAGTCAAGAAAGAAAAAGAAAAAAATACAGAAAAACAGCGAAAAAGAAAAGAAGGCAGACAAAGAAAAAGAAGACAAAAGGCAAAGACAGAAAATCATGAAAGAGAGAAGAAGAAAGAAAAGAAAGAAAGAAAGAGGGAGAGAGAGAGAGAGAGAAAGAAGAGAGAGAGAAAGAATCTTCTGACACTGTTTCACAGACATTCCTCTAACCTGAGGACAGGTGCTCTGTAGACAGCTGGTTACCGTGGTTACACTCAGCTACCTGAGTGTCTACAGCGTGTGTGTGTGTGTGTGTTTCAGCTGTTTCCTTGGCGATGTTCCTTCAGTTTTAATGAGCAAAAGTCCAAAAAGTTCTGGAGTTCAACACAGAAACTCAGCGGGAGGTTAGAAATGTTGGAGCTGTTTTTATGTCGAGGTTAAAGAATTTAAAAAGAGTTTTAAAAATGTTTTAAAAATGTTTTAAAGGAAACAAAGAGGGACGAGGAACCAGGAGTTAAACAACGAGAGGATCAAACAGCTGCAGAGAGGAGACGTTAGTGAAAAATCCAAAATACTCCACAGTCCTGGAGAGTCTCAGTTCCTCTCAGATCTTCACTCTGGTTTCTTCAACATTATTAAACCTGAACCTGAAGCTGATGTTCCTGTGATGTTCCTGTGATGTTCCTGTGATGTTCCTGTGATGTTCCTGTGATGTTCCTGTGATGTTCCTGTGATGTTCCTGTGATGTTCCTGTGATGTTCTCCTCATTAACGGATCTTCAGTTTGCTGAAATTAAAACATCATGATTCAGATTAGTCTAAAGACCGAGGTCCGGCTCTGTCAGGTCTGAAAGGTCCCCTTAGTGGGTCTGACTCTTATCCCTCCAGACCTGTGAGTTCAGATCAGGTCTGGGCGATTTGGCAAAGAAAAAAAAAAGATCACGATATATTTCGGCGTATCGTCCGATCTCGATTATTGTCACGATTTTTTTTTAACTGCCTGTTTTAAAGTATCTGAACTAAAAACTAAAGAAACTTGAGATGAGTTCAAGATTTTATTAACATACACTCACCGGCCACTTTATTAGGTACACCATGCTAGTAACGGGTTGGACCCCCTTTTGCCTTCAGAACTGCCTCAATTCTTCGTGGCATAGATTCAACAAGGTGCTGGAAGCATTCCTCAGAGAGCTTGGTCCATATTGACATGATGGCATCACACAGTTGCCGCAGATTTGTCGGCTGCACATCCATGATGCGAATCTCCGGTTCCACCACATCCCAAAGATGCTCTATTGGATTGAAATCTGGTGACTGTGGAGGCCATTTGAGTACAGTGAACTCATTGTCATGTTCAAGAAACCAGTCTGAGATGATTCCAGCTTTATGACATGGCGCATTATCCTGCTGAAAGTAGCCATCAGAAGTTGGGTACATTGTGGTCATAAAGGGATGGACATGGTCAGCAACAATACTCAGGTAGGCTGTGGCGTTGCAACGATGCTCAATTGGTACCAAGGGGCCCAAAGAGTGCCAAGAAAATATTCCCCACACCATGACACCACCACCACCAGCCTGAACCGTTGATACAAGGCAGGATGGATCCATGCTTTCATTTTGTTGACGCCAAATTCTGACCCTACCATCTGAATGTCGCAGCAGAAATCGAGACTCATCAGACCAGGCAACGTTTTTCCAATCTTCTATTGTCCAATTTCGATGAGCTTGTGCAAATTGTAGCCTCAGTTTCCTGTTCTTAGCTGAAAGGAGTGGCACCTGGTGTGGTCTTCTGCTGCTGTAGCCCATCTGCCTCAAAGTTCGACGTACTGTGCATTCAGAGATGCTCTTCTGCCTACCTTGGTTGTAACGGGTGGTTATTTGAGTCACTGTTGCCTTTCTATCAGCTCGAACCAGTCTGGCCATTCTCCTCTGACCTCTGGCATCAACAAGGCATTTCCGCCCACAGAACTGCCGCTCACTGGATATTTTTTCTTTTTCGGACCATTCTCTGTAAACCCTAGAGATGGTTGTGCGTGAAAATCCCAGTAGATCAGCAGTTTCTGAAATACTCAGACCAGCCCTTCTGGCACCAACAACCATGCCACGTTCAAAGTCACTCAAATCACCTTTCTTCCCCATACTGATGCTCGGTTTGAACTGCAGGAGATTGTCTTGACCATGTCTACATGCCTAAATGCACTAAGTTGCCGCCATGTGATTGGCTGATTAGAAATTAAGTGTTAACGAGCAGTTGGACAGGTGTACCTAATAAAGTGGTCGGTGAGTGTATAAAGTAAATAAAGAAAATAAAATAAGATCAACTTAGAAAAATATTTAAAAAAACATTTTAACTCAAAAGTAAAACAAATATAGATAAAAACTAAATAAAACAGTGAACGAGTTTACAGTCCTGAGTGTTTCTGCAGGTATAAAAGACACAAATAAACAAAATAAAGACGCCTTAAAATGTAAACATTAGATAATATAAACGTAGAAGATATGATTGGTTGTCAGCAGAGACAGGCTGTACAGACTACGCCCACATTTTCATGCTTTTTTGGGGGAAAAACTTCTTTAAACTTCTTTAAATAATTTAACAGATCTGTTGTGTTGTCGATGTTTGAGGGCCGACATACTTCACACATCGGCTTCATTACTCAACTTTGGAGAAACCTGAACCGCCGCAACACAACCAACGATCAATAACCTTTCTCCTGATCAACTGTATCTTCAGAGGAAGACTCAAAGTCATGGCGGACAGCTATTTTTCTGCCCTCAGCTCCGTGTTTACCTCCGTGTTAGGTCATTCTGTTTATTTCTCCAGTAACTGATAGAAGTGAGCAGGAAACGCTCGACTCTGATTGGCTGTTTTCACGCACATTCCCACCATCTTTGTAACCACCAGTAAGTAAGCTCACAGCTGATCATGGTGATCGAACTGAAGTTTATCACGATCATCGATGGTTCAGATTCTGGGTGTTTTGGATCAGGCTGTAAACTCGGAGGTGTTTGTTTCGCTCACAAACTTCTCTTCACAGATAAACAGAAAGTAAATCGGAGAAGTCGAGCAGCTGGACTTTCTCCTCTCTCCTCCTCCTCGGCAGAAACTCCGAACATTAACCCTTTGTTGTCTGACAGCTGGAGGGAGCTGATGTGAGTTTGTGAGACGAGGAGGTTGTCGACAGGAGGAGTGGGAGTTCTGCCGTCTGAACCCATAAAACATCAGCCCAACTCTGACAGCTGTGTGTGTGTGTGTGTGTGTGTGTGTGTGTGTGTGTGTGGACCTCCAACTTTTTTGTCAGTGCTTCCTGGTGAGTGCTCACTAAGCAGCAGTTGCCAGGCAACACCATCCGGTTCAGCCAATGAGCTAAGTTTTGGCATCGGCGTCTCTTGGCAACAGCGCGGGGTTCGAGGGGATTCGTTTTCCGTTTGCTGAAGCTTTTCGCTCGTTATCTTCATATTAACACACGAGCTCCAGCTGGAGTTTATCGGCTCTCGCAGATTTAACTTTATGCTTCTTCTCCACATCAGCGCGGAGCGGTCAGCGTCAGAATTAAAACCCGTTTAGAGAAGAAACTGAAAACAGTCGGAGTCATCTTCAGTGAACAGACACAGACAGCAGCTCAGAGGAGGTTCGGAGTTTCTGAGATGATTCAAACCCCCAAAGAGTCTGCTCTGGGTTCATGAATCGACTTTTATTCCAGACGATAAAATGATCCGACCTGATAGAGACGGATTTAACAGCTGCGCTTTAAAAACCTCAGAGAAACACGGCAGCTATCAGACCCATGAATTATTGATAAACACAGGAGAGGTCTGAAGAAGAAGAAGAAGAAGAAAGTGGAGTTTAGCTCTTGGAGGTGAAGAAAGATCTCCCTCTGATGGATCCATGACTCACTCTCAGAGGAAGAGTTCAGTCAGAGGAGCTTCTCTCCGAGGTTCCTCCTCTCAGAAGGTCCACCTTTGTTCACCATGTTGTGTCATATAAAGGAAGTCCACCAGGGGGCGCTCCAGCTCTGCAGCTTTCAAGGGTTAGCAGAGCTGCGTCCATAAACACGCTCAGTCATGTAGGAGAGGACTTTAGATCAGACTAAACACAACTCACCTACTCTCTTCCAGCAGACGCTTGTTTGTAGAGAGACCTCAGGTCAGTCCATTACAGACTACAGCGGGGTGACGCAGCTCAAGGAAGAACATTTATGATAATTTCTTTATCATTTCCTTGAAGTAATAATCACCATATTGATCATTTTACAGACGCTGTAGTTCTTCTGTCTTAGCGTCTCGGTCTGATTGTATTTCCATGAAGAAATGATCATAAATGTTCTTCCTTGAGCTGCGGCACCCCGCTGTAGTCTGTAATGGACTGGTCTGAGGTCTCTCTACAAACAAGCGTCTGCTGGAAGAGAGTAGGTGAGTTGTGTTTAGTCTCTTTGCTAAAGAAATGAGTCAAAGTTAAAAAGATGTTTGGTGTCTAGTACTATGTCTGTGACCCTGTATGTCCTGTTGATGAAGTTAGGTGCTGTTCTGAGCATTAGAACGTTTGGTTGAGGTTACCAGAAGATGAGTTTCTACCATCCAAACAGATGGAGATGTGGTCCTCCTAAAGCTGTGTCTGACTGGAGAAGAAGTTTAATGTTTGTGGTTCTGGGTTCAAACTGTTGCTGCGTGGTAATAACCAATCAGAATCCAGTATTAATCACAGCCTCGGGGTTTGGTATGTTAGAGAAGAGCTGATGATGAAAGTCTGTGAGGACCTCCTGACCTTTGACCTTCACTAATCACTCATGAAGTCATTTACAAGCATGTATGATAATCTTCACACACACACACATCAGACTCTTCTCAGCCGTTAATGTTTGCTGCTGTGGAGTGTCTCCTGTTGTTACCGTGGTTACACAGACACTTGGCATCTCCGTAGCAACAGACAGCAGGTCATAAAGCGGCGAAAACAAGAAATCATAAAAATATGACCGAAGAGATGAAGCAGACTCAGAGGACTGACTGACTGACTGACTGACTGCAGAGGTGTGGCGGCGCTCTGACAGGTACACGGAGGTTAAACCACGAGTCCGCCGCAGACTGAGACCGCCGTCGTCTCCCTGATTCATGTGTTCATCAAAGAAAAACACGACTAACTGACAAACGTTTGTTTCATCCAGAGAAACATCTGAAGTGATCTCACTGTGACAAAGAAACTCTCATTGGTCGATACAGCTGTCAATCACGTCTCTAACTGGTTCAAACTAAAACCAGTTTTTACATTAATCTTTGTGTGTGTGTGTGTGTGTGTGTGTGTGTGTGTGTGTGTGTGTGTGTGTGTGTGTGTGTGTGTGTGTGTGTGTGTGTGTGTCTCAGCTCTGGTGCAGGTGAAGCTGTGGGCCATCGACCGTCAGTGTTACCAGACCATCATGATGAGAACCGGACTCATCAAACACGCCGAGTACATGGACTTCCTGAAGAGGTGAGAGGTCACTCACCTGTACATCCTCACCTGCAGGTTTACCCCCAAATCTCCACCTTCATCCTGATCGTCTCCTAAAAGGTCGTATCCTCCGATCGTAGCTGATCGTAACCATTCAAGTTAACGTGTCAATTTACACCGACTTCTTTCCGTTCCTCTGCCGATCAAAATCAAAATCGAACAACTGGACGGTAAAGTGAGGGAATAAATCAGCTGAACAGTCAGACCTTTGAGAACAAAAGCAGCTCGAGAACAAGCTGAACCTCAGGACTGACCTCTGTCCGTCTGTCTGTCTGTCCCTCTGTCTGTCTGTCTGTCCGTCTGTCTGCAGTGTCCCCACCTTCCAGGAGCTTCCTGAGGAGACTCTCAATAAACTGGCCGACGTCATGGAGGAGGTGAGTCTGGATCACAAACACCTGAGGTCGCCGTCAGGTGGTCCCTGTGGTCTGTTTTGGACCTCTCAGCTCTCCGTAGTTCAGCTGCTGACAGTAGAAAACGCCAACTCTGCACTTTTTCATGATTTTCTTTTCGTTCTTTCAGATTTACGGAAAAAAAAAAATTCACTTCTCAAACTTTTTCTACATTTTAATGAAAAATTGTTGTTTTTGTGAAAACAGTCGTTCAAATTAACAAAGAATGGAAATATAAAAAGGTTGGATTTTGAACACAGTCCAGCAAACATTAGAGCCCCCACTTTGTCCACAGGGGGCGCTAAAATGACCCCATAGAAAAGTCCTCACAGGAGCTTTAAAGTTGATTAAAACTCCTCCTCCTCCTCCTCTTCCTCCTCCTCCTCCTCTGTGTTCAGACTCATTATGGAGACGGCGAGTACATCATCAGGCAGGGAGCTCGAGGAGACACCTTCTTCATCATCAGTAAAGGAAAGGTGACTCGGACTCTCCTCTTTAACCCTTTACTCTCCTCTGATTTATTTATTGATCTCTAAATCGATCCGCTGACTCCTCCTGACAGGTGAACGTGACCCAGGGAGATTCAGCCAATGAGGAGCCGACACACCTCAGGGAGCTGACCAGGGGGGACTGGTTTGGAGAGCGAGCACTACAGGGGTAAGATCACGTGACCTTTGACCTCGAGACCTGTACTCTAATACACCTGAACCTTTAATACCTTCAGTGGTCACGGGTTTTTATTGAACTTTTGGAAAAACAAGATTAAATCTTGTTTTTATCACGTGCAAAAACATGATCAATATTTGTGTTTTGTGTAATTTTAGTATGATGTTTATTTTTTCCTGCAAAACAAAATGATTCAACCTTCTCACCGTCAGAAATCACCCCAGAGAAAAACCAGGGCTGCAGATACGTTTGTTTAAAGGACTTTCTTTTTTAAAAACATTTTTTATTTCACAGAAATACAAGAAACAAAAAATATGTTTTTTTTTTTTTTTTAAACCACATAATTTCCTCCCCTCCCCATTATTCCCCAGAGGTACGGAACAGGAAGAAAATAAAAGAATTATATATATATATGTAAACAGTACAGAACGAGACAAGCACATTAAAGAGGAACAAAAAAAGGAAAATAAGTTAATAAATAAATAAATAATTTAATTTAAAAAAAAGTCAGCAACAATGATGTCAATAAACTCTATCCAAATGTGTAAACATATGTATTCACACTAACGGACTTTCTAACATGGAGCTTTAAGGGGAGGGACTCAGTTTGAGACACAGCCTCTGGTGGTCACTTGAGGAACTGCAGTTTTTAGACTCTATTGTGGTATTTGATGTTGACACTCGGTTCTTGGCTGATCATTCGTACTGAGGATCTTGTTTCAGTCTGGATCCTGCAGACTGCGGTTCACTCTGTCTCATTAAAGTCTCTCCTTGAACTCGGAGGTTTTCAGACGACAGTGAGCGTGATCGTGTTGCTTCTTCAGATTCTGTTCGTGTTCGTATTCTTCATACATTATCACCCTTACAGCAGCTTTGTGCATGCTATAGTAATCCTGCCAATTAGCAGCTCTGTTCCGTATCCACACATCACTTCATGTCATGTCGTACCACCTCTAAGATATTCCACGTAGAGACCTCGGGAGAGAATGAGGATGAATTTTTCATGGAGTATCGGCTGGAGAGGAACGTGGCACACATGCACACGCCGAAAACATGTGATCCAACATGCTTTCAAAGAAGCATGACACCGATGAGTGTTGAGGGGTGAAACTGGAGGAGGGTTCGACTCTGCAGAGGCGGGAATCAATATGGAGTCCCCACATGAATACTTAGACAAACGTGTGTGTGTGAGAGCAGCGCTGTTTCTGTTCAATTATTTGATTTAAATTAATTTTGTTTGTACCCAGATGATGTTCGTGTGTGTTTCTTCCCTTTTTCTGTCAGTGTAATCATGAGATTACAGCCGCACACACACACACACACACACACACACACACACACTCTGTCAGTGTTTCTGGTTTGAGTCTCTGTTGGTTTTCTAACCTCCTGTCGGCATCATCACAGCTGCTGCTAATTGGTTAAAGTGTGTTTCACTGTTTCCTCGGGGGAGCGCTATTTACACATCCATGTGTGTGTGTGTGTGTGTGTGTGTGTGTGTGTGTGCTGTTCTTCTACCTCTGTGAGGACCAGAGTTAAACCCAGATAGACGGGGCACCTGGAAGACGGGGAGCTGTTTCTCAGTTTCGGGGTATTTTTTGAGTCCTCTTTGAAAACTTTTTTTAAAAATATGATAAAATTTTGACATTTGAAAACAACTTTTACTAAATTTAGAGAAACGGTTCAACGATCGGAGCGACCAAAAGTGATTACCGGATAAGAACGGTTTCATCTACAACGGACACATGAAATTCATCTGTTTTTAAGAGATGAGCGGGCGATGTTTTAGAGCTCTGAATAATCAGAGTTTTTAACTCCGTTCTGAAATTTTATGATTAAGGATGTAGAATTGGGTCAGGACGCTAGGAACACGTCTGTACCAATAATCAGCTGATACAATGTCGTCCCTATCAATTCAACCACACAAAGGGTTAACAGACAGTCTCTGCTAGAAGTCCCGCCTCTAACCTAAATACCAGTCTTCGATTGGCTGTCCCCACTGTCACTACATCTGCCTGTAAAAGTTACCTGCTGGTTTGACCGGACAGTAAATGTTATCTGCAACCGTGAAGTCGAAGTTGTCCACATGTTCGTCATATTGTGTCTGGGTCACGTCAGCTTTAACGGATTTTAATATCAACAGTGTCATTTACGTTTGTGTTTGTGTCGGTTTGTGTGTGTGTGTGTGTGTGTGTGTGTGTGTGTGTGCGTGAAAACGTGATATAAGAGATTTTCTTTAAGAGTCAAAGTGTTTGTAACTTAGAGGGTAAAGCCTACTGAAGAGAATCAACAATAGAGATATTGAATAAAAGACTTACTTTAATGCTGAAGAGATAAACTTTTTAAAGTTATTTTTGATTAATTATTAATTTCATGTACTTGTGTGGAAGAGAGAAACTGTATAAAAACACAAAGAAGAAGATTTGGGGAGAAAATACAATAAAATCTCAGATTCTAGATAAGATGATTGTGTGATTTTATACATCCATATTTTAGTGGGAATAAATTAAATGTAATAATTGTGTGAAAGTAAAAGCCTCAGAAAATGACTTTACCATCAAACTACATGATTATAAACATTATAAACAATTTTCTGACTATGATTGTTTGCTTGTGTCTCTACAAATGTTAAAATCAAACCTACTCCCTCGATTATCTTAATAGTGAGTTTTTCATTGTTTTGGTAACCCTCGTGGACATTTGTGAAATCATGCTAAACAAAGACTGTGTTTCTTCTTTACATGAAATGTCACACAGACATAAAAAAGTGTTTTTTTTTAGTTATTTACCTGCAGAAATAGTTGCTGTTAAACGTTCAGGTCCTATTAAAAGTGAGGAGATGTAGGAAAAGTGAAAGTGAAATAAAGTGAAATCATTATTTTTTACATTTATCAGATTTAGGACATTTTGAATACGACAACGTCATTATAATTCAAGGACATTTTTAATGATTATTCTTCATCAGAGTTGTGTCCCCGTGTCGAGGGTCATTGAAGAAAAACAACGTCCCCACATCACCCCATAAATTAGTCTGTGTGTGTGTGTGATGAGCCTGTGTGAGCTTTAATCGTGAATCTGTGTTTGTGCCTCATTTACAGAGAGGACGTGAGAACAGCCAACGTCGTCGCTGTCGATGCCGTCACCTGCCTGGTCATCGACCGAGAGTAAGACACACACACACACACACACACACACACACACACACACATTATATCAAAAACCTCAGAGAGTCCTCGAGTTGATGACTTTTATGGACCTGCAGAGAATAAAGCTGCTGCTGTCTGCTGCCCTCTGCTGGTTGTTATATGTAACTACATGTAAAAACTTGAAGACAGTCGACTTAATTTTATTTTATTTTCCTAAATTCTTTTTAACCACAAACAGAAACTTTAGATTTTTATGAATTTGGCTAATCTGGTTTTCTGAGACTGAAGCTCGATTTAAAACTTCAGTCATAATCTCCTCAGAGGTAGACAGACGTAGTTGGGTCACTTCATATTGATTTATTATACACTGATTTATCTACACTAAATATATATATATATATGCAAAATTCAATACTGTTACCTGATAGGCTGCTGTGCTCCCCCTCCCCAGCTCGTTCAAGCATCTGATTGGTGGACTGGACGATGTTTCTAATAAAGGATATGAAGACGCTGAGCTGAAGGCCAAGTAGGTTTATCACTCACACACACTCACACTAATGAAGTATGATTATTAGGTCAAGTTTCTGAAGTCGAATATTAAACAGAAATAAAATCAGAAAAAGTCTCAAATCTGAAACTTGGTCTGAATCATTTTAACCTTTTTTCAAGTTCAGGGTTTCAGTTTTCGTCTGACTTCAGCGGGTTGATATTTTTATGAGATCCAGAGTCTAAATCATGTGACTTCATGGTCCGTGTCTCAGCTGCAGGTTATAAATACAGTGAAAAATGTGTGTGTGTGTGTGTGTGTTATTACAAACGCTCATCCTCCTCCTGGCCTCAGTGTTGTTCCTCTGACAGGTGAGCAGCAGGTGTTTTCATCGGTTACAGGATCCTCCACTTATGTAAGAAAAGCATTCAGGGGCCGACACAGTGAAGGACGGCGGCGGGTCCGGTCAGGTGGTCTCTGTCCTTCACACAGGACAGAGTAGAAGGAGATAATAAATCAGCGGTGACACACAGAAAACATGAGATTAATCTGCGGTTATTTTCAGTCAGCACATGAGGCGTGTTTACAGGAGCAGGAATAGAGAGCAGCACCAGGTTTATTTTTAAAATAACAGCCACTGACGGTAAAGTTAGTCCCGCTGAGATCCAACAGTCTGCTCTTCTCGTTAGAGTCCACCGCGAGTAAATAAAGACACTCGATCCGCCCCCACAGACCGCCACCTGGGCCACAAGCGCCGATCATCAAAGACATTAAAGATGAGGAACCGTTGACCGGCGTCAGAGACTTTAAAACCTAAATCATCCTGTAGAAACATCAGATTAAACCGAAGAGAGCGGGTCTACAGAGGAACCAGAACAGGAAAAGTTCCTCCTAATGAACTCAGAATGTTCTTCTTCATGAATCCGTCTGAGGGGTTAAAGTCCAGGTTTGTCCTGGTCTACAGACAGGGGGTCTATCAGGAACTATCAGGGTCTATCAGGGTCTATCAGGAACTATCAGGAACTATCAGGAACTATCAGGAACTATCAGGGTCACTTATATTTTTAAAGGAACAATCTGAAGACAGTAAAAAAACGTCACGTTAGCTTTAAAGATGAAATGCTGGCAGGTTTAGGAGAAGCAGACAGAGGTGTCTGTTCTACTCTAATGTACTTAATCTAGACCCACTGTTTTTAGATGGGCCATAACACACACACACACACACACACACACACACACACACACACACTCCGTCTGGTGTATTCATAGATGTTGGGTCTCTGTCAGTTGTTACTGAGACTGAGTGAAGTCATCTCCTGTTATGGTACAGATTCCATACAACACACACACACACACACACACACACTCGGTGTTCTGCTGTTTCCATGGTAACAGTACACAGTAAACGCTGGGTTGTGTAGGACTTGAATTAATCATGTATCAGCGGTTGTAAGTGATCAAACAGACTCTTTATCTTTAATTGGTGATGGTCGACACTTTGACCACGAGAGTATCAGACTTATCAGCCGACACAGGAGCTTTTTGTCCTGTAAGGCCACCATCCCTTCACTGACAGCAGGGGTGAGTAAGGGAGAATCAGAATATTCCCCAAAACTCTCAGACTGTCCCTTTAAATGAGAGAGTGAGTTAAGTTCTCTCTCTCTCTCTCTCTGTCTCTCTCTCTTTGTCTTATATAATATTCAGACGTGAAACTGACCCTGAGGACTGTGACTCTGTTTCTTATTCAGTGTTGAGCTGAAGGACACTCAGCAGGATTCATGTTGGAGGATTTGAACCTCGCTCTGATCTCTCTTTACTCTTAATCTCTTCTTCACTTTAACAAACTATTTTTAGAGTGTTTATGAGTCGATTTGTCCCGACACCCATCCACAGCTTCTCCTGTTTCTGAAGCTGAGTCCAGCAGGCAAATACCAGGAAATAGACCCGTCCCTGTTTGGACCACACTCACACACACAGAAATATTGATCCTTGATGCAGACGCTTGTTATTGCTGATTTTTTATTATTATGAAGTAAATAATCGATCAGTTTTGACAGATTTCCTCCTGAAAGTCTCGGACCGATAAAAGCTCAGAACTGTCCTGGTCCTGATGGTCCAGACCTGCTGTTACAGACCAGTATTCAAAACTAGATTCAACTTTTAACATATAAAAGGGTAAAAGAAGTAAAAAACCTCTAAGGTGGGAGTTAAGAGAAAGACTAAGAACAGAGAAAATTAATAAGATTACATTAAAGAAACATTAAGAACTTTGATTAAAATGAACATTTGCGATAAAAGAAATATGAAAAGTCTGTTAGAGAAAAGGTCCGTTGGAATAAAAGGACCCAGTCAGACGTGACCTTGGCCTTTCTAAGCGGTTTGTATTACAGTGAATGTGGATCTGGATATAATCCAGCTGCTGGGCTGTCAAACTAGATTTAGTTTTATCTCTGAGATCCTCCAGCAGACCCCAGACCGTCCTGATGACTCTGCAGATTTTTAATAAAGTCTTTTAAACATGAACCTTAAAAAAGACGCTCAGGCTCCGCCCCCAAACTCCTACAGGTGTGGTACAGATATCCTGACAGGTATCCTGAACTTCTTTTTTTCACAATTTATTCATGAATTTTTTTTCATAAACAGTTTAAAACTTCAATAACAACAATAGAGCATTCATACCCACCCCCTCCCTGAACAAACTCCATCAGCCAACTCTTACCTACATCCCTAATAATAATAATATAATAATAATAATAATAATAATAATAATAATAATAATAATAATAATAATAATATATAAAAAACATAAACGTAAATAAATAAAATGATAAAATAATCATTTATAATAATAATAACAATAATAATAATAATATAATAATAATAATAATAATAATAATAATAATAATAATAATAACAATAATAATCATAATCATAATAATTTATAAAAGAAAATATAAATGTAAATAAATAAAAATGATAAAATAAATCATTAATAATAATAAAAACAATAATAAAATTATTACAGCAAAATAAATGCAGCAAAGGTGGAGACATTGACAATAGAAAAGCACAGCTACTCCTGCAGATGTTCTCCAACCAACGACCTCCACCGCACCACTGACAGTACTCTGATCTAGTTATCTGTGAGAAGTTATTCAGATATACTTTAAAGTCATTCCAGCATTTGTCAAAAACATGGAGTTTCTTTTTCATATTGAGCATCAGTTTTTCAGAGGACATGTATGATGAAACTTCCTTAAACCACATTGAGGCAGTAGGTGGGTTTTAGCCTAATAAAACGTGTTTTCCTCATCTTATCAGTTTGTAGGACAGACAGATCACCGAGTAAAATCAATCTTGGTGAGTGAGGAATCTCAGTCTCTGTGATGTCCTTTAATACATCCAGGATCTGATCCAAAACTGTTTCAAATCTGTCCCAAAACATTTGGATAAGACTTCTTGTTGAAACCTTACACCTCAGACAAAGTTCAGAGATAGTCCTGGTGTGAGATAGACTCTATGAATAAGATGAACCTGCAGACGCCGATGACCACTATTATAGGAGAAGTTACTACACAGCACTGTCAAACCACAGTCTTTAAAGGTGGAACAGAGATCTTGTTCCCATCCAGCCCTAGATTTCAGAGTCTGATTTTCCAGAAGGTCCAGTATTCTGCTGTATGTCAGGGACACCGAACCCTTTGGATTATCAGTTAAAACAGATTCTAGAGGGGTTGGGTGAACACACTGTGAACTTCTAATAAATCTGGAGACCCCGGTTTGTGTCTTCTGGTTTTGAGGTCGGGACAGTTTGTCCTGCAGGCCGTCCGTCTCTTTAATGACTGGGTTGGGTTTACTGGGTGAACCTCCCAGTTATGTTTCCACCTGCTAAAAATAAAACCAGCAGCAGCGGAGGAGGCGGCGTCCTGCCATGCGGGTCGTCCTCTCAGGATTGGTGTTACCCCTGCAGCAGGACTCAGATCCCGACCCTGTTTTGACAGAAAGATCGGACCTCTCAGACGCTCTCCTCACTCATAACTTCGGTCTGAGCGTGCTCAGTTGGAAGCTCTCCAAAGAGGACGCCTGCAGACCCGACTTTAGGTTCGAGTATTTCCTAAAACCTTCAAAGACGACGAGGAGATCCAGTTTTTTTCTACTTGGCATAATGCTGTCCGGTTCTGGATTCTGACAGGACCCTGCTCCCATCAGAACTGGTCCCGATCTTGACTTTGCCACATACTGAGCTGGAGGATCTGGCAGCTCACCCGTACCACTGGTCCCCTCAGACCAGAACCTTGGACCGGTACTCCTACCATCAACAGTACCCTCACCATGTGAACTGGGACTGGAGCTCCTCCTTTGAGACGGTTCTCTTACGGACTTTGTGCCGAACGTTCTCCTGAGACCCAGAACCGGTCTGGGTTTTATGTCGATAAGTTTGTTTGTTTTGGGTTCTGGACTCAAAGGGAGGAGGACCATGTAAGAACTGTCCCCCCACAGTCATCTCTGTTTCCATCGGTCTTCACTGAATCCCAGAGGAGGTTTTCGGTCTCTGAACCGACGTCTCGGTGAAGCTGAGATCAGGCACAGGAGTTTTTTCTGCGATTTGAGTCCGAGGACACCGACCCGGTTTGGACATGAGAGAGCTGCTTTCTGTCCCAGCGATCCGGCAGCAGAGGGAGCGGATCACCAGCCTCCCTGCTCCTCTCTCCTCCTCCTCCTCCTCCTCCTCCCCCTTCCCCATCACCTCCTTCTCCATCCAAACCTCCAAGAAGTTCCCGTTCTTCCACGTGGTCAAATGCTGCAAGTACGGGTCCGGTTCAACCTTCAGAAAGTTAGTCTGGATCAGAGCGTTCTGCTGGTCCGTCTCCAGGTCATCCTTCTTTATCTCCAGTGTTCAGTGAATCCATCTCTGTTTGGTTCCTCAGGTACGAGGCCGAGAACGCCTTCTTCTCCAGTCTGAAGCTGACGGACTTCAACATCATCGACACACTGGGAGTCGGAGGATTCGGACGTGTGGAGCTGGTAGGACGAGTTTTTACTTTAACACTGAGGAGGAGGAGGAGATCAGGGTTCAGGATTTACAGCTGGGTTAAAAAAAAGAGGATTGGTTCCCTCTGTAGACCAGGACCAGTTTCAGAGAAGGTTCTGAGGAGTTTGAGATGCTGAAGGTTAACATCAGGTTTTTAAGGGTCAAACCCACCGTAACACCGAGTTAGACCCCCCCCTCCAGAGATGAATGTTGCCGACCGCTTTCTTCTCTAGTTATACCAACAAGCAGAGAGACTAAACACAACTCACCTACTCTCTTCCAGCAGACGCTTGTTTGTAGAGAGACCTCAGGCCAGTCCATTACAGACTACAGCGGGGTGCCGCAGCTCAAGGAAGAACATTTATGATCATTTCTTCATGGAAATACAATCAGACCGAGACGCTAAGACAGAAGAACTACCGCGTCTGTAAAATGATTAATATGGTGATTATTACTTGAAATGATCATAAATGTTCTTCCTTGAGCTGCAGCACCCCGCAACATTCATCTCTTGACGGGGGGGGGTCTAACTCGGTGTAACGGTGTGTTTGACCCTAACTTAATTTTACGCCGGAGTATCCCTTTAAGACTGTGCCGAGGTCAGACTGTTACGGCGGTCGCTGGATCCTAAATCTGTGCTCTGACCTCACCGACAGATCTGGACCAGACCCACATTCAGGTCTAACGGCACTCACTAAAGTACAGTTCTCTGGTTCCTGTCCATGACTCTGAGACTCAACATGAGAAAACTGGACTGAGCCGGTCTCATGGTTCGGTCCAGTTCTCTGATGTTTGCTGGGCGTCCAGAATCTGACTGAAGGTGAACTCCAGATCTTACTGGAGGAACCGGATCTTTGAAAAATTCAGTTTTGTGTTTAAGAAACTTGATTTGGTCCCAGGTGTGTGTGTGTGTGTGTGTGTGTGTGTGTGTGTGCGTGTGTGTGTGTGTGTGTGTGTGTGTGTGTGCGCTCAGCTATTTGCAGTAACTTTCCAGTAAAGTATCGGTGCTGGTAACTGGAGACCAGTCCTCATGTGATTCTGGGCTCTCTCTGATATCTGCAGAGAAACAGTTCGAGGTCAAACTCTAATCTGTCTCTCTGATCGTCCTTTTTCACGTCCTCGTCTTCGTCGTCTTATTAAACGGCGGCGCCTTGATGAGTTTCTTGGTTTTAATAATCGTCTCAGGTCATCTGAGCTCCTCCACAAACAGATGATTGTGGTTTTATTGCGTTTCTTTGATTAAATTTATCCCAGCTGAGAGGAGAGAGGACTGAGGTGGGGGAAAGCAGAGGGGGGTACTAACGGGTGGTGCACTGCAGCCTCAGGTGTCGAGTTTCTTTGCCGCAGGGGGCGGAGCTTGAGGGTGCTGGAGGTTAGAGGGGAAGCCCTCCATGGGTTTGCCCAAAAACAGGAAGGAATCCCCGCTCAGGGTCTCCCATCATGCCTTGGGAGATATTTTTAGTGGATACGTCAGAGTGTAACTGTGCTCTGAGGAAAACAGTGACCTCTGACCTCCAGACTGCCGGTCTGACCCTGAGCAGAACCCCGGTTTTCCACTCGACACAGGACTGCTCTTATTTTTGTCCCACAGCGTGTGCAGTGAGTGTGGTAACCAGTCTGGAGTGTGTTGGATGTCTGCAGTCAGATCAGTGTGGGGGGGTCGGGGTCCGCTCTGCAAAAACAACATGAGGGACTCTGAGTCCACTCCAGAGTCCTGTCTGTTTTTAACGCCCTGAAGACCAGGACCATCCAGTCTTGGTTTTGGTTCTGGTCCCCCTTAATTACTGAGATTTATCCAGATCCTCATATATAAGAAATTTCCACAATTATTATTATTATTATTATTATTATTATTATTATTATTATTATCATTATTATTATTATTACTATTATTGTTATTATTATTATTATTATTATTATTATTATTATTATTATTATTATTATTATTATTATTATTATTACCATTATTCATATTATTATTGTTTTTATCATTATTTTTTATCAATTTTTATCTTAATTATTATTATTATTATTATTAGTATTATTATTATTAGTATTATTATTATTATTACCATTATTCATATTATTATTGTTTTTATCATTATTTTTTATCCATTTTTATCTAAATTATTATTATTATTATTATTATTATTATTATTATTATTGTTTTTATCATTATTTTTTATCAATTTTTATCTAAATTATTATTATTATTATTATTATCTTCATCATTATAAAATTTTTTAATATTATTAGTATTATCACTAGTAGTAGCAGTAGTATTTTTATCATTATTATTATTATTAATATTATCATTATTTAAGGTTTTTTGAAAAGTGTCCGATCATTCACTATGAGTTGGACTCTGAGCCTCTGATCGGATCGGTCTTGTCTGTTAGAAACATGAAGAATATTCTGGATCTGCGTTTAGGTGCAGCTAAAGAGCGAGGAGGCGAAGACGTTCGCCATGAAGATCCTGAAGAAGCGTCACATCGTCGATACGAGACAACAGGAACACATCCGCTCAGAGAAACACATCATGACTGAGGCTCACTCCGACTTCATCGTCAGGTCAGTGAGACGATCACAGATCACGGCTCTGTTGTTGTAGATGATGTGGATCATGTTGGTAATGAGTTGGCTGATGTGTTCAGGTTGTATCGGACGTTTAAAGACAGTAAGTACCTGTACATGCTGATGGAGTCCTGTCTGGGAGGAGAGCTGTGGACCATACTGAGAGACAGGTACACATCCACACCTCTTTAAATCATTTTTAAAGGTTTTAGTCATCGTTCTTCTTTTAGATCAGACTTTACCCTGCTGAGATAAGAGATCAGGGTTTCTGTGACGTTATTTTAATAAAGATACTCAGACTCTAAGATCCCGTCAGTATCTGACTGTTTCTGAAACGTTTCAGGGGTTCATTTGAAGATTCCACCACCAGGTTTTACACAGCCTGTGTGGTCGAGGCCTTCGCCTACCTGCACGCCAAAGGCATCATTTACAGAGACCTGAAACCTGAGAACCTCATCCTGGACAGCCGGGGATACGCCAAGCTGGTAACTGAATATTTCCACATACTTTTATATTCAAATTCACGATGCTGCTGAACTGACGATGGATCATAATTCCATTCAGAGTGAACGTTCAGACATTTGTACGATTGTCTTTCTCAGGTGGACTTTGGTTTCGCCAAGAAGATCGGCGTCTGCAAGAAGACGTGGACTTTCTGTGGTACGCCAGAGTACGTCGCTCCAGAGATCATCCTAAACAAAGGTCATGACGTCTCTGCTGATTACTGGTCTCTAGGGATCCTGATGTACGAGCTGCTGACGGGCAGGTGAGGACTCGAGTTGAGGACGGACTGCAGGATCATGTCGGGTCATCCTGACGTTTGTTACTGAACTGTCTTTGTGTCCACAGTCCGCCATTTTCAGGTCCAGATCCAATGAAAACCTACAACGTCATCCTGAGAGGCATCGACATGATCGAGTTTCCAAAGAAGATCACCAAGAACGCTGCTAATCTTATCAAGAAGCTCTGCAGGTAGGGGGCGCTCTGGTCCTTAGCTACTGAGTTCAACTCCTGAACCACAACCTAATTAACAAAAACCTGTTCCCATGTTCAGAGATAACCCGTCAGAGAGACTCGGAAACCTGAAGAACGGCGTCAAAGACATCCAGAAACACAAGTGAGTGACGTGAGAGGCAGGAGCTGGCTCCTGATTGGTTGATTCAGACGAGTATCAGTTCTCAGAGTTTGTTAAACGTAACAAAACTGATCTGTCTCTTTTCAGATGGTTTGAAGGATTTAACTGGGAGGGTTTGAGAAAAGGAACTCTGACTCCGCCCATCACACCTGACGTAAGTATTAGACCAGTCCTGTGGCCAGAAATACTTCGTAAAAACCGCGGTGCTCGTCATCCATAACGTGTTCTTGTGTCGGAATGCCAAGAAAACATTTGGAATAAACTGTGTGGTTGAATGAGTTATTATTCCAGGTTCTTTTTTTTCGACCATGTGGAATATTTTCCAGCGTTGACTCGGCGTTGAGCTCGTCCTAAAAGAGTTCGGCTCAGTCAGCTGTTGAAGGTGTTTGACTCGGTTTCCCTCTGTCCAGGTTTCCTCTCCGACCGACACGAGTAACTTTGACAGTTTCCCTGAAGACACAGACGAGCCGCCGCCAGACGACAACTCTGGATGGGACTTTGACTTCTAGACCAGTTCTCATCCAAACCTAGAAGGTCCCACCCCACAGTGGACCGACTCACCGGGCTGAACAAAGAGGATCTTCATGTGATCCTTGGAGGACGTTTACTGAAACTTTACCTGAGGTGTTTCCGAGCATGGTGGATGATGTGGGGATCAGACCCCTGTTGCTCTGTAGCCGGTTTTGGCCCAGAGAGATTTGAGTCCTGACCCAGTAGAGGGAGCCCTGCTCTTGATCAAACCGATCTCGTCTGTGGTTCCCCATGACTGGAGCCAGCTTGATCTGCTTGAGAGCTTAGAAATGAAGTGGTTACCAGGACAAGACAGCTTACCTGTCCGCATCAACAGTTCAGCCGCAGGTGTAAAACCAGGGCTGCCCGCCTGTTCCGGGGGGTACCGCCGTTTTCTTGACTCGTACCACCTGGAATGGCCTCTGACGTCAGACATCCTGTGCATGGCTGAATCTGAACTTGTTTTATTCCCTTTCTGCTGCTGCTGTGATCCACCATTAGAGCCACAACAGCCTGAGGCGAGCGGATCTGAAAGGGTCAAGGGTCACGGTATCACAAAGCTGTATCTGCACCAAAAGTTCAGCAGATGTTTGATCCTCTTCGTAGGTTTTCAAGGTCTCTCTTCAAGATTCAGTGCTGCGAGCAGTCCCCTTTCCTTCAGAATGTACTTTACCACGGAGCAGGAACCTTTGGGGGTTCAATCCCAGAACAACCAAGTATTTTCTGAAGTTCCTGGACAAAGTGCCTGGGGGGGAAACTTGGCCAAAGTTCTTCCCTCTGAAAGTGGATTTATAAATCGTACAAGTGGGGCTCAGAACTTTGAAGTGTTCCCATCGCTGTGATGCTAACGCGGTTCATACTTTTCAGCATGTTTGTTTACAAAGTCGAGGCAGGTACTTTTCCAGTTGAAATAAGACTGACAGAGTTCATGTTTCTAAATGCTGAAAAAGGCCTTACATGGTCCCTGAAACCATTGCCTAAAGCCGAAAACATCCAGGATCCGTATTGAGCTTGTTGATGTCAAACAGGATCAGCGTATTTGGAGCGTGCGAATGATCGTCTCTGTGTGGACTGACGTGCATTGGAAACGTAGAGCAGCAAAAATAGACTCGCCGCGTATCTTTAGCAGAGCTGCTCTCGATACGATGCTGCGACGCTGCTGATACACGCTCAATATACATCCTGTATGTTTTAGCCTTAACAGAATCAGACACCAGAGCCCTGTTTTTTTCTGCAGCCAATCAGAAGCCTCTCTTTCTGTCAAGTGCCCTTGGTCACTGTTTGGTTTTTTGACCTTCTCCCCTCAGAGGGACGTCTTACATCTTAACACCCACGGCTTGTCCGGTGGCATTTGCTGTTTATGTCCAATGGTCTTAAGGTGGCGAGAAAAACCTGGAGCTTTTCCAGCTTCTGAGTCCAGGTTCGGTTGTTGGAGTCTGGGCTGGAGGAGATGAGGTATCCAGAAGTAGAATCCCTGATATGAGTAGCAAACTAAAATCATCGTAGAAATCTCGAGGTCACCATGATGCCTTCACTTGTCACTGCCCCTCTGGGAAACTTCATATCCAAGGACTGAAGGACAGAAAGGTTTAGTTTGTAGCAGCTGTGGTCCTCCTCTCTGGATGACGAAGGGTTAAACCAACATTTCTACTTTCAAACTTTCTTCTCTATCTTTCCTTTTGTTGTGAATCTTTGGATCAAAGCATGAGAAAAACTATTTTGTACATATTTCCAAGACTTCCCACACTCTTCAGCACACACCCACGAGCGCTCCATTTTCAGACACATGCTCGACCCTGTTAGATTTTCTGAACACAGTTATTTTCTTGTCTTGTTTTTTTTTCACTGATTGAGTTTAAAGGATTGTTCTTATTTTTTTTACGGCTCCTGATTAACGTTGTGTTTTAAAACCCAAACTTCTGACAAACAGTCCACATCTCTGAGACCTTGTCTGCACAAAACGGAGCGACATGTTTGGGACTTGGTACAAAGTTTTGGTGAGATTTTCAGAGTAGCAGCCACTGAGAGCTGGCAGACTTTTAGCCAAACTTGGGCCAGATTTGAAACTCTCTGTTTCATCCACAATTTCTAAATTAACACTTTGGTCTTTGTCAAATGTCTGTCCGCCATTTTTTCTGTACTACATCTGAGGCAGAGTGCAAAGAATGATGGGAACGCTTGGAAAGATGGTTTCTGTAGTTTTCCTTTTTTCCTCTGCTCTGAAACAACGCGGCTGAAACAAAGCCTTTTGTTTCATACCTCCACAGGTAAACCATGATATCAAGACACTTTTGCAGTCACTACTGGACTATGAGGTGTTATTTTCAAAAGTTTCTGTTTCCATGAAAATGAACGGCCAAAATGTGACGATGTTTCACAGTTTTTTACTGAAGTAGACCTGGTCTGGGTTTGTCTTTGTTTGGAGTTCAGCTCCTTTAAAGGTGGTGTAGTCAGGATCTGAGTTAGTTCCAGTTTTTAGGAGAAATCTACACAGATTTCTACAGAACGCGCTACAACACGCTACAGCAGGTCCGTTTGACAAGAAACACTTCTGTTACAGACACTTGTCTTACTTTGTTAAAGCGGTTTACCTGTCCAGCAGAAAGGTTACAGGGTCACCAAGATCCCCAAGCGTCCCCCATGGTTTATGTTGACCCGGCTTTTAAGCTCTTGTCCGGTCTACCTCCGTTTTAAGCGCCCGTTATTCCTCCAGAGTCTCCGGTATTTACTTTGTTTTCTTGCTTGTGTCAGCAGTCGTGGCCAAAGGAGGATTCAGACAATTTTCCGAACTTTCTGGTTGGTTTCTACTGTCCGATATTGTAGCACGCTAACTTTGTTTGGGCTCCTGAACGACACGGGGGAGCAGCGTCTGCCTCAACTATTGACTGATATTAAAAGATTTTTTGTAAATACACAAAAAAAGATGCTTCTTTAGCAGATTCCTGACTACTCCACCTTTAAGACTGTTCACTGTAAACATGGAGGAGGTTACTACGCTGTTTACGACAACCGGTGCAAAAAAGTAACAGATCAAGTACATTTGCATTTTCAACCACACTGAAGAGAAAAATACTCCTCCAGACTCCAAAAATATCCCTGCTCTCACATTCATACAGGAACACAGAGTGGACACTCA
The DNA here is from genome assembly GCA_962446985.1 of Xyrichtys novacula. Taxonomy (NCBI): domain Eukaryota; kingdom Metazoa; phylum Chordata; class Actinopteri; order Labriformes; family Labridae; genus Xyrichtys; species Xyrichtys novacula. The sequence goes on along the minus strand of OY660882.1, from coordinate 25,146,274 downwards.
GAGATGTGGACCTGAAAAAGCACATGCAGTCGAATCTTCCGGATAAAAAGGTTTTTCGTTGAAACGTGATGAATGTTTGTTTTGTATTTCTATTTCGTGGCCTTTTGTAAAAGCAGCTGATGGTCGTCGTATGGTACGAAGACTTTGTTAAAGTGCTCTGAATATATTGTGATATTTTTGTAAACTGACCGGCGATGTGACTTCTGTGAGCTCTGCATGAAAATACTGAAAATGACGTGTTCAGTTTTCATTTAGTGAAGTTAAAAAAATCACAAACAGGCTAAAGATGAAAAATCTGGTTTCATTTCAGAGAAAAGTAAAAATATGCCTGAGTGATTTTAGTGTTCACCTGTAGACAGTAAAAACTACAAGAATAAGGGAGTTTTTAAAAAAGAGTTTGGACCAGACGGAGGATTATTTATGTTCATACTGATGATATTTTGTGGTTATGAGTTTGTGTGATGAAGCTTGAGTGTCGCTGGTTTATCTGTATATACGAGGAATATTAAAATGTTTCTGCTCTTTGTGGATTTTAATATTATTATTATGATTATTTTCATCATTCTAAATATTATCACCGTGGTTTTCATGGTAGCTAATGAATCGTTCTGTTTTTTTCTCTGTCAGTTCAAAAAAGCTTTATGGGCATGACTGTTACAAAAAACAAAATCATTTTGCCAAAGCTGGTTGATCTGCTCGAAAATTAAAAGTTGTGAAAAAACTCAGTTTGGTTTCTTTTTGCATATTGACGAGTTTGTTTGAAGGTGGCGATTTCCCTGTAACTTTCTCCATAACACAAAGACACTCCGTTAAAATAACTAGATAATAAGTTAAAGAAATGTTCGATAAAAGCTTCATTATAGCACAGGAAGTAATGAATGCATCATATTTTTAATGAACTTGTCTCTTTCAGAGCAACTTCGACATCAAACTGTCCGGTCGAACTGCAACAGTCATTTCAGGAAAATGTGCAGCAGGATTTTCATGAATTTTTATCACTTTTCAGCAGCCTAGCTCTTTTATTTACTCTTTTAAAAACGTTTATATATGTTCATGAAATCAAACAAGTTTTTAATTACTGATTTTACTGAGCTAGTGGCTTTTATTTTGGAAAGATATCCGGATTCCCTCATCAATTATAAACACTTTCCCATTGACTTGATCACAAAAACATGTTTACCTGGTTCATCGGTGTCAATCCCTAAACGGCAGATGTTTCTAGAGGTTATTATGTTGTTAAATAAACATTAAATAAACCGACTAACTCACTCACTCGAAAGGCAATTGGACATGAAACGATCGACTTTTACTCTGAAGGGTCTTTACCGGAAACTACGTTATTGTTCCCGCTTCTTTGACTGAGGAGCTCGCGGGCAGCGGAGTCGTATTCTGAGTTACTGCAGATCCTCCTTAGTAAAACAGCTAAATTTAAAAAATGGTCTTTATCCATGTCCAAATCTAAGGCGAAGATAAAATCTATCGGCGTCATCACTTGTTTTACGACCTTCCCAAAAATTCGGTAATCATTATATTTCACAGATACCAGTTTATTGAGAATTATTTGTCTTTTTCTTTGCGGCCACTGCTGGGATTTTCACACATGGAATTCTCACAGAAATAAAGAGCACAGCCTTCACAATCACCACTATCACATGAAAGTACTTTCTTTGGGTTTTAGTGCTCGTTTCAGGGTCTTTCTCTGCATGTTTTTTGTCATTAACTGTACTTTTTAACCTCATATTTCTTATTCAGTTCGGTTACATCTAAAAAGACTCAAAATCCCCCTGCTGCAGTACCGCTCTCCGCCTGAGCCACATTCACGTGTAGCGGGGGCGCTGTTTTACCATCACGAATAAGTGACCGAAATAGATGAGATTTAATATCAATACAGTTATTAAGAGAGAGAACCCTTTACGTTTGTTCGTATCCACTTTTCACCAGGGGCGATGCCAGACTTCTCTGTGTTGTTCCCTCTTTAATAAGAGTTACAGTTTTAAATACAACTGCACTCTTGCTTTTTTGTTCAATATTCATATTAAAAAAGTTTATCATATCCTGGGGGGGGGAACAATTAACATTAACTACCATTTAAACATATTATTGCAGTAGCTTTTACATGTATATTTCGACATTTTAATTTTGCTCCTGGTTAATTGAAACAAATGTGTGTGGTATTCATTGTGAACGTGAATATCGTTATCTATTGTAGGAAGTGAATCCCTCCTGTAGTTCCTCAGACTGACCGCCAGGTGTCAGCATGTGACCGCTTTGTACAGGTGAGTGCAGTTTATCCTGTTTTCTTTGACTTAATGTCAGGTCGTGTCATTGAAACCAGTTTAGAACAAAAACAAACATTTTTAACATGCACCTTCACTTTAGTTCTCAGTCTTTTTAAATATTTCAAATCCTTTTAAATTAGAATAAACTCTTTTTTCCGATCGGCTCTGGATGGAGTCACTTTAATCTCTTACCTCTCTTATCACTGTACTCTCTTTATATGTGCTGTTTCTTTGTCATACCTGAGGGTACAAATTAAGTGAACTTTGACCTTTGGGAGTTGATCCAAAACATACGAGCGTTTGTCCCAAACATGAAGTTCATGGATCTGGAGATTTTCTAAACGTCTTCTCTCCTCCTCCTCTCTCCTCCTTCTCCTCTCTCCTCTCCTCTCCTCTCCTCTCTCCTCCTCCTGCTCCTCTCCTCCTTCTCCTCCTCCTCTCCCTCTCTCCTCTCCTCTCTCCTCCTCTCCCTCTCTCCTCTACTCCCCTCTCCTCCTCTCCTCTCTCCTCTCCTCCTTCCCCTCTCTCCTCCTCCTCTCTTCTCCTCTCCTCTCTCCTCCTCCTGCGCCTCTCCTCCTTCTCCTCCTCCTCTCCCTCTCTCCTCTCCTCCTCTCCTCCTCTCCTCCTCCTCCTCCTCTCTTCTCTCTCCTCTCCTCTCCTCTCATCTCCTCTCTCCTCTCCTCTCCTCTCCTCTGTGGTTGGTGTGTGTTGGGGTCTCGTCAAAGGGAAGTGTTGACCATATTTGGCTTCATGGGGGCGTGTCTGTCTGTAAATGAGCTGTAAGTTTATTTTTCGTGTTTTTCATGTTTGTTTTCATTTTTTTGCTCGTTAACACGCTGACCTAAAAACGCCGTCACATGACATCCCAGCGGCTGTTTTACTGACCTGAAGGTGAATTAAAGGAGGACACCGGGAGTCAAAGGGTTAAAACTCCTCCTCCTCCTCCTCCTCCTTCTCCTCACTTTTTTATGAATGAGATCTAAACACACACACACACACACAACACACACACACACACACACGGGGTGATGTCAGCGGCGCGCCCATCCCCCACTGATGCGGGAAAAACCTCACGATGAAAAAGAGAGCGAGGCGTCCTCATGTTCTCCATAAATATCTCTCTCCTCCTCCTCCCCAGTCACTCCCTCCTCCCCCCTCCCTCCTCTCCCTCACGAGCCTGAGGATGAGTAATCCAGGGTGGGGGGGCAGGAGAAGAATGGGAGAGAGAGAGAGAGAAAGGGGGAGTGGGAGAGGGAGGATACCGACGCAGCATCAGCATCATCATCAGCATCATCATCGTCAGCGAACGTGCCGCCGAGTGAGACGATGAAAATTCAAAACCCTGCAGCTCGTCCATCTCTGCTGCTGCTGCTGGGGCCGGCTAATTCCTGGACTCTAACATGATGGAACAGAAAGAGAGGGATGATATCACTGGACCTGACTAATCACTGGATTAAGGAGTGAAAAGGCTAAAAGCAGAGGAAGCGAGCGGAGCGGTACATTCCTGTTACCTTCACCTGCATGTGTGGCGTCACTGACTAATCTCTGGGACAGCCGGACAGACAGACAGACAGAGGCACCCATGCTTATGGCACTGAGAGGTACCTGACTAATTCACGGTTAGGAGGTGAAGTGACTCATCGCAGGACTTGTGGGGTCTGACCGCCTCCTCTTCGGCGTCCATCCTTGTGAGGAAACCTGTGCCACTCCTCCTCCACATGTGCTGCTCGGATCTGGGTACTAACTGGAACCGCTGATCCATCAGCTCACAGATACTGGACTGACTCCTGAACAACAAGTCCACATCCAGCCCTCTCTCCTGGGACCAGGCTAATCTCTGGATCAGCAGGTCTGGCATGTTCTGCTTCTGCCTGCAGAGTTCCTTGCTGAAGCTCCAGGCGCTGGAGGTGGAGGGGGGTCCCTCTCTGGGTCCGTCCCCTGAGGATAGTCCCCCTGCCCTGGGCAGCAAGGAGCAGAAGAGTCCCTGTGGACCGGTGGAGCTGGGGGGGAAGGAGGGGAAGACGCTGGCGCTGTGCCACGGCGTTCCTGCTGACGAGAACAGTCCACCAGGTACGAACGACACCTGTGTGTGTGTGTGTGTGTGTGTGTGTGTGTGTGTGTGTGTGTGTGTGTGTGTGTGTGTGTGTGTGTTCCACCATCACGATACTTAAGATGACGCCTCAAACTGACAGATTCCTGACGGATCAGACGCAGAGGGTCGAGTCCTCCTCCTGCAGGACCAGGACTTTGTTGGTAAAAACTTGGACGTCGTGTTCCCTCTGAAGACCGACTGAACGACTCGTCGTTTTTTTTATCAGCAGGAATTTAAACAGAAATATTTCATCTTTACACTTCAGAGTTACAGTTAGAAACTCAAACATGATTTTATTCACAACTAAAAAAAACAAAAACAATTTTATGTTCGAGTCAAAAGGGGGTTAATCAGGAATCTGTTAAAGAAGCATCTTTGTTTGTGTATTTACAGAAAATCTTCTAATATCAGTCAATAGTTATTAGTTATTGATGACATTTAGTAATATATCGATATCTCTGTGTTCTCTTATGTCTGTGTCGTCAACATTTGAACATTTTTGAGCGGTCCGCTCTTTCTGACTGTAAACAAAGCCGTTCTCCACCTCCTCTAACCTGATTGGTTGTGAGGCAGACGCTGCTCCCCCGTGTCGTTCAGGAGCCCAAACAAAGTTAGCGTGCTACAATATCGGACAGTAGAAACCAACCAGAAAGTTCGGAAAATTGTCTGAATCCTCCTTTGGCCACGACTGCCGACACAAGCAAGAAAACAAAGTAAATACCGGAGACTCTGGAGGAATAACGGGCGCTTAAAACGGAGGTAGACCGGACAAGAGCTAAAAAGCCGGGTCAACATAAACGATGGGGGACGCTTGGGGATCTTGGTGACCCTGTAACCTTTCTGCTGGACAGGTAAACCGCTTTAACAAAGTAAGACAAGTGTCTGTAACAGAAGAGTTTCTTGTCAAACGGACCTGCTGTAGCGTGTTGTAGCGCCATCGCTAAACTGTCCTCCCTCGGGTCCTGGACTATGTCACTTTATCCTCGTTGTAGAAGTCCTGCAAACATTGTGTTTGCTGGTAGTCTGTTGGCATCTACAGTAGCACCAATGCTTTTGACTTTCACCTTGACTGGGCCCCATTTGTAATGATCTGAAGTATTTATCTGCATTATATCTGAATTTAATTGGAACGATACGAGCGAGCAGGAGCGTCTGTTTGTGGGCGGGGCTTAAGAGAGGGAGGGGAGGAGCTGAGGGGAAAACTGGTTTGGAGGGGTTGAGTTTACATTCAAGATTTCTCCTAAAAACTGGAACTAACTCAGATCCTCACACGTCTCCTCAGACCGTCTTCTCTAACGAACTTTATTCTGGATCAGTTTTTGTCGTGGATCAAATAAACCGTCTCTGTAGAAAAAGGACCGGGTCTTGGACTCTGATCTCCTCCGGCCCCCTTTGGTTTTTATTCTGGACCCTCAAACAGTCAGTAGAATCCTCCCCACGGGTCTCAGACTGCTGTGGGGGGTCTGTGTGGGTCCTGGTTTAAGCCGAGATGATGAGTCCCCAGACCTCGGCCTTAAAGGGGTCTAACACTAAACTGGAGGTCGAGGAGGATCCTGTCTGCTGGTTTTCATGTGTCAGAGAGCAGAACCACAGACCCGGTCCGTCTGTCCCTCTAACGAGTCCTTCAGTCTCTCTGTGACTCTGCTGGTTCCGCTCAGATCCACCAGCCGCGCTCTGACTCTGTGCTGCTATTTATAGACCAGAATCAAACACTGCAGCACGTGAGGCACGCTTACCGACCGCCGCCGCCGTCGCCATCGCTGCTCCTGCCACACATGTCTGACGTGTCTGTTGTTGTTTCTCTCCGTGAATCAGTTCCTGATGAGACCGAGGACCACATCAGACTGATCAGAACCTCCTCTCTGCTCGTTGTCAGTATTTAGAGATAGTGACAACAGTCTGATCAATAATCCCGTTTTCACCTGTCTTTGTGTCTGGACTGTAAACCTCGTTGCAGGTGTAGAAACGTCTGGAAACCCTCGATAGATCGACTAAAGGCTAAACTATTGATCACTTTTGATCCCGTAAAGATAGACGGTGAAGTTCCTGAGAAACTCTGAACTGTAGTCACGGTTTAGAGGTTCTGGAGGATTGAGAGGATCTGAATGGACCCTCTGGTGGTCCTGGTGAAGGACTCTGAGGTGGTTCTGGGGTAACAGGAGGTCCAGTTCTAATGTCTGTTTATGGTGCTGAACTCTCGGACCCGTGTCTCCCTGCAGAACTCCTGACCGTCATCACCAGACCTCCACAGTCCCCCCGACACCAGCCGCTGACCACCATCCACCCGGGCCAGAACCCCCTGACCCCTGATGGAGCGCTGCCGCCCAGCCCACACCAGTCCCCACACTCCCCTCAGAGGAGCAGCCCCGGGGTCGAGGGAGGAGGAGGAGGAGGAGGAGAAGGAGGCGGAGCTCTGCTTCAGCTGCTGGCGGGCGGTCCCAGCCCTCTGCCCTCCCCCCGCTGCTCCAGTCTGACCCACAGCCTGAGGTTCAACTCTGACCCCGACACGGCGCCATCGCCGCCCTGCAGCCAGCAGTACATGCTGTGAGTCTCACACACACACACACAGACACACACACACACACAGACACACACACACAGACACACACACACACACACACACAGACACACACACACACACACACACACACACACACACACAGACACACACACACACACACAGACACACACACAGACACACACACACAGACACACACACACACAGACACACACACACACACACAGACACACACACAGACACACACACAGACACACACACACAGACACACACACACACAGACACACACACACACACACACACACACACAGACACACACACACACACACACACACAGACACACACACACAGACAGACAGACACACACACACACACACACACAGACACACACAGACACACACACAGACACACACACAGACACACACACAGACACACAGACAGACACACAGACACAGACACACACACACACACAGACACACACACACACACACACACAGACAGACACACACACACACACACACACACACATAGACACACACACACAGACACACACACACAGACACACACACACACACACACACACACACACAGACACACACACAGACACACAGACACAGACACAGACACACACACACACACAGACACACACACAGACACACAAACACACACACAGACACACACACAGACACACACACACACACACACACACACAGACATACACACACACACACACACACACACACAGACAGACACACACACACACACACACACAGACACACACACACAGACACACAGACACACACACACACACACACACACAGACACACACACACACAGACACACACACACAGACACACACACAGACACACACACACACACACACACAGACACACACTGACAGTATCTTCTGACCTGCTGACCTCTCCGTCTGTCTCTGTCCTCACCTGTCCAGGTGTCGGGGTCGGGATCGGTCAGAGGCCTCAGAGGACGAGGGTCCGTCCTCCGTCCCCTTCCTCAGCCGACACATCCAGACCCTGAAGAAGAGGGTCCGCAGGTTCGAGGACCAGTTTGAGCAGGAGATGAACTACAAGGTAAACCCGGACCTGTCTGTGCAGGTCCTCCTTCACCCGGGTCAGGAAACTGGACTTGGACCCTCAGCCCCCCCCAATCTGATCTAATCTGACCTTTAGTAACCCCTGTCTGAACCCGGGTCACAGATTACACTGACCATGTCTGCTCGTGTTTTTCAGCCGTCCTACAACGATAAATACTCGAACCCGGAGATGGTCCGCATCATGAACGAACTGGCGAAGGCTCGTAAACAGCTGAAAGGTAAACGCCCTCTGAGGTCATGTGACCACTGACAAACACTGACAACAGTGACTGAAGCGCTGTCCTCACGTCTGTCCGCAGAGCTGAGGCTGAGACAGTCTGTGTTCGAGTCCAAGGAGCAGGACGGGCCAGACCACAGCGGCAGGTAACAGAACCACGTCACAGACACACACACAGACACAGACACACACTAACCAACACACACTGACCAACACACACACAGTAATTATGTCCGACTAAACTGTGACTGTAAACAAACTGAGTGTGAGTCTAACCTGCAGGTCCAGCTCCGGCCAGCAGGGGGCGTCGGAGCGCAAACCCACCCTGGAGGAGACGGTGGAGTCTCTGTTCAGACGTCTGAAAGAGAAGAGACAAGCTCTGGGTCTGCCCGACAACATGAAGGTGAGGACCAGGACCAGAACCAGAACCAGAACCAGTTCAGCTAATCCAGAGGACTGACTGAGAGCGCGTGTGTGTGTGTGTGTGTGTGTGTGTGTGTGTGTGTGTGTGTGTGTGTGTGTGTGTGTGTGTGTGTGTGTGTGTGTGTGTGAACAGGAGATGACTCAGGCTCAGATGGTGTTGGAGAAGATCACTCTGCAGAAGTGTCTGCTCTACTTTGAGAGTCTTCACGGCAGACCAGTGAGTCACAGCGCCCCCTAGTCTGCTCCGCTGTGTAAAAAGTAACACCCCTGCTCTCCCATTGGTCAGATCCATGTCCACAATAATCACGTCTCACCGTGTCTGTCTGTTGGTTTTTCAGGGAACCAAACAGGAGAGGAACCTGGTGAAACCTTTATACGACCGATACCAGCTGATCAAACGGTTACTGTGTGCCAGTCCGACCATCACAACCATAGTGAGAGACACACAAACAGACACACACTGACAAACACACTGACAAACACACACAAACAAACACACACTGACACACACACACACACACACAAACAGACAAACACACACAAACAGACACACACTGACACACACTGACAAACACACACTGACATACACACACTAACATACACACTGATAAACACACACAAACAAACACACACAAACAAACACACACTGACACACACACACAAACAGACACACTGACAAACACATTAACAAACACACACTGACAAACACACAAACAAACACACACTGACAAACACACAAACAAACACACACTGACAAACACACAAACAAACACACACTGACAAACACACAAACAAACACACACTGACAAACACACACTGACAAACACACAAACAAACACACACTGACAAACACACACTGACTAACACACACTGACATACACACACTGACAAACACACAAACAAACACACACTGACAAACACACACTGACAAACACACAAACAAACACACACTGACAAACACACACTGACTAACACACACTGACATACACACACTGACAAACACACACTGACAAACACACAAACAAACACACACTGACAAACACACACTGACAAACACACAAACAAACACACACTGACAAACACACACTGACAAACACACACTGACAAACACACACTGACAAACACACACTGACAAAGACCAGGACACACTTCCATGAACAGCCTTGATAGAGTATAAAAGTATAGATGTATCTAAGTATAGATGTATCTAAGTATAGATGTATCTATGTATAGATGTATCTAAGTATAGATGTATCTAAGTATAGATGTATGAATGTAAATTTGTATTTATATATATATATATATATTAATATAACATTAAATTCAGACCCAGGTTCGGCGCCGATGGTTGATGTTCCTGTTGTTCTTCTCTCAGGAGGAAGAGGACGATGGTTCTGACGAAGACTCAACCAGCTCCATGACAGTTTTAGAACCTCCTGTCCCGCCTCCTCGGAGAACCAGACCCGCTGCCGTAGAGGAGGAAAGCGACCGGGACAGTGACCCCGCCTTCGTGTCTCCAATAGTGGAGGTTAAAAGTGTCCATCAACAGCCGGCGCTGACCATGGCCAACCTCCATGAGGCCTCCAGGTGAGGGTCTTACCTGGGCCTCATGCTGAACCACTACGAGGACCCAGACCCGGTCTGATAACCCGCCTTCCTCTGTTCTGTCTGAACCAGGTCTCAGCTGCTGGTGTGTCTGCGTGAGACCAGAGCAGAGAAGAAGACGAGGAGGAAAGTTCTGAGAGAGTTTGAGGACGAGTTTTACCGGCAGACTGGAAGGTGAGAGCTTCAGGAGAGGTTCTAGAATGTTGATGAATGAAGATAAATAACACTGTTACATGTCAGGTTCTAAGATATCGAGTTCCAGAGTGTTGAGTTCTAGAATGTTGATGAATGACAATAGGTAACACTGTAACATGTCAGGTTCTAAGATGTTTAGTTCTTGAATTGTCGAGTTTTAGAATGTTGGGTTCTAGAATTTTAATTAATCAAGATAAATAACACTCTAGAATGTCGAGTTCTACAATGTTGATGAGTGACATTAGATAACACTGTAAAATGCCGGGTTCTAAGATGTCGAGTTCCAGAGCGTTGAGTTCTAGAATGTTGGGTTCTAGAATGTCAAGTTTTAGAATGTTGATGAATGACAATAAATAACATTCTAGAATGTAAGGATCTAGAATGACGATTCTAGAATGTTGGGTTCTAGAATGTTGAGTTCTAGATTGTCTGGTTCTAGAATGTAGAGTTCTAGAATGTCTAGTTCTACATTGTTGATGAATGACAATAAATGACACTCTGGAATCTAAGGTTCTAGAGTATCGAGTTCTAGAATGTCAGGTCCTAGATCTCTGGTTTCTAGAGTGTCTGATGTGTCTTAAAGGGACAGTAGCTGAAATGAAAGTTTTTTTCAAATCTCCAAAGTGATTAAAACAAACTGACTCGACCTCACAGAGTCATCTAGCCTTTCCTGTAGATATCTATGCGTTACACAGGATTTAATACAAACATGTCAAAGGAGTCCCCCGAGGATCCGCTCCAGATCGATTGTTTCTGTCTGACTTCAGTGATTTCGATCACATCAGTTCTTTCTTGTCGTTTTTTCTCAGGAAATAAAAAGTTTTTCTTGTTTTCTGACAGAATCTGCCAAAAAGAGGACCGGACCCCGATGAAGGACGAATACCAGGAATACAAACAGCTCAAAGCTAAGCTCCGCCTACTGGAGGTTCTCCTCAGCAAACAAGACGTCACCAAAACCATGTGAGAGGAAACATCAGCTCGTACTAACTCTGCGGTCGAGGCGGTTTGTCTGTTCAGGAGATATTCCGAAGGGAAAAGAGTCGATTTGTTTCTCATCAACATGAATCCATCTTTTCCGACCTCTGAAACCATCGTTTTCTGTTCGGTTTAGAGAACGCTGCGGCTCGCTGCTTTTAGCCGAGCATAAAGAGCGGAAACGGGGAACCAGCGAGTTTAGCTCCTGCTGTCGGGAGTTACTGAGCCAACTGAAGAAAAATGCTGAGTCAGCGCTGCCTTAATGTACTCGGATTTAAAATGTCAAAGTTCAAATGCTACCTTCACATGCTAAGTGTTATGCTAACATGCTAACGTAAGGTTAATGTTAAAGATATTAAAGGTTTCTGCAGTTAGTCTTTCTAATTAGCATAAATGAAAAAAGAACCATATTCAAGCTAATGTTAGCCTGTTAGCACTCCATATTTAGCATGTTAAGTTAGCATGTGTACAGTGAAACACGGCGTGTTGTGTCACAGGTTACCGAGGCGGTCGATGACGGAGGAGACGGTTTCGTTTATTTTTTAAATCTTTTCACTTTTTTATTTTTTAAACTTCCATCTGCAAAAAAAAACCTGTAAATACTAAAGATCTAAACCTCTCCAAGATGGCCGACCTGTGTGTGTGTGTGTGTGTGTGTGTGTGTGTGCTGTCAGTGGAACCCTGTAAACCAGCATCCTACAGCGTGTGAATATCCACCGTCATCCTCATGAAGCTGAAGCATTTCATGAATCTGAAAGAGACCAGGATCGTTTTTTTCTTCCATCTGGTTTGATTTGAAGGACCAAAGCATCTTTTTATACCAGGCTAAATGTGTGTTTGTCAAACTGGAAGCACTTTACTCCGTCGGCGAGCTGAGAGGAGGTTCTTCTGAGGGATCAGGTCTCAGGACTGAAGGTTTGGGACTAAAGTGCAATCTGTAAAGTGTCTGTAGTCTCGAGTCTGTGAAATAGATTTTATCGATAGATATCATCGACTGTAGAAACAGGAGTTTATTTTCATCCAGAGTCGAACGTTTTCACCTTCAGTTTAAGGAGATCTGAGCGGGGGGGGTGACCTTCGATGGCTCCGCAGAGGAGCAGAGAGACCACCACAGACAGAGGGACGCTCTAAAACCCAGAGACCTGAGAGGACCACGTCTCAGACTCTGGTGTGACATGTTCTGTCTCAGCGACTGAATCCTTCAGAGTTTTTAACCCGGGATTTCCACCGCATCCGGGATGACGGCAATTTCTACCGCCTGCCAATTCCTACCGGATCCATTCATGAGGCGAATTTCGTGGCAGATTACAAACAGCGGTAATCACGTGAACTCACAAGAACCCGCAGATTCACGTGCAATCGCGCGATAACGAGTTGTCTCTCTAAAGACTCACACATAGACATATAAGCAGTAGATTGTGTCCTTCCAGAGGAGGAAATCTACTTCTAGACTTCTAGAATCAGCATCTCCTCATCCATGGTGTCATCGGGGTGAAATGACGTCTAAAAACCTTTCACTTGTTCGTCTCCGCCCGTTTGCATGGTGTGAAATACGATCCTCCTGAAACACGGAGTGTTTTATTTTGAAAAGAAGCCGGATGTTTTATTTTGTGTCTGTGCCCGACTTCCTTTCCAGCACGGGTTAATCTGTGCTGAATTTATCCGCCATGCTCCGGCGTCCAGAAAAAATCGAACTCTTGTGATCAGCTGAGGAGTCCGGCGATCCGCAGAGGAACGGAAAGAAGTCGGTGTAAATTGACACGTTAACTTGAATGGTTACGATCAGCTACGATCGGAGATTTTCGTAGCTGTACAGGATGCGGTGGAAATTGGCGTTAAGACTCTCGGTTCTGGACTTGGACTCTCTGACGGTGCATGTCAGTGTGACCTCTTTCATGCTCTTCTTCTACGTGGATCCAGATGTGATGATGAACCATGTTCCTGTCGTTGTGCCGTCCTGACAGATTTCTACACAGACGAGTTCAGAATAAATATTTTTGTTACTCAGTTTTTGTGTTTTTGTGTTTTTGTGTTTGTTTTGTGTTTTTGTTCAAATCTCCAAACAGAAATACGACACAGAGGCTGATCTGATACGGTCAGATATTTAATAAGTTAATTCATAATAAAAGGATCAGCTGGAACATGAACTTAGAGGGTTATTTTCATTCATAATTACTGAGTTTTCCCAGGAAACTCCATATTTGGAACTTTTCACTGTTTTTATTATAGGGGGTCCGTTTTCCAGGATCAGGGTCTTTGAACTCCAGGACCCCCGGATCTCACTGGTAATAAAAACTCGGAGTGACTCTGAAAACGTCGGACGCTCCCTCGTACGGCTTGATGACGGATGTCAGACCTTTTAACTCTTTGTAATGTCCGAAGTGTCGGATCCTGTAGAAGCCGCTGGTGGCGGACGGCGGGATGGTCCACTCGATGGTGGAGTTACTCTGACGGTTCGATCCCTTCAGCCAGTGGAACCTGCAGACAGACACTCCGTGGTTATTTCCCATGAATCCTCTCTGATTAAACTCTAAATACGGCGCTGTCCTTCAGTCCCATACCTGGTTTCCCATGATGCATCATTGTGGACCACCTCCCAGGAGTCTGTTCTGTTGTCATACATCTCCACGGTAACAAACGTTTTATCTCTCTGCAAACAAACACAGCAGAGGTGTTCCAGGCGACAGAGGAGGCAGACAGACCAAAGTACGGACGGACAGATGGGACAAAAAGGTTATTTAGCGTTAAATCTTACCATGTCTCCAGAGTGTCGAGGGTTTCCTGCGACGAACGTGACCGAGACGACGTCTCCCTGAAAGAAGAGAACATCAAACTTTAAACCAGACGTTGTTGGTTCATCAGGCAGAAACAAAGCAGGCCGAGTGTCGAACCCTGAGGAACGCCACTGACGGACTCAGAGACCATGTCCTACCTGTCTGTAGACCGGGTAAACCTGCACCAGGACGTCTCCAAAACTGGTGTTTGCTGGTTTTCTGTCGACAGGAGCAGCTCCGAGCAGATTGAAGAGACCTTTGTCAAAGAAGGGCGGCTGAGGGCCGACCGGCAGATCCGAGACCCGGTCCTGAAAACACAGAAACTCTGATCGTCATCCTGTTAGACTGACTTTGTCTGGATTATGGAGTTGTTTATAGATGTAGACCAGTGACCCTCGTGTTTTTAAGGACCCTGTAGTTCCTCCAGTCTCACCTGTGCAATAGCTTTGGCCAGACCTCTGTACTTCTGCAGGTACGCACTGAGCGTGTGCGGGCCGTAGATGGTGGAGGCGCCTTCATATCGCTGCACCTACCAGAACAAGAGCGGGTAACGTTTGATAACGACGAACAACGAGTTTGGAGGACTACAGTTCCCATGAGCCTCAGCGGCGTGTACCTGATACTCTTCAAAGGTGGTGATGTAGTGGGTGTAGATGTTACTCAGGCCGGCGATCACCACCTCCACGTCACTGAAGCCTCCCTCTGATTGGAGCTCCTGACACACACACACACACACACACACACACACACACACACACAGGTGAACGGGTCTGATCACATGACATGCTGCAGGTGTGTTTGAGTGGGGTTGGTTGTTGATGGTCCGCTCTCACCTGTCGGACCGCCTCCCTCAGCCTCCGCCCTGACATGGTTCTGTGAACAGACCAACAAGCTCCAGGTGAAGCAGTGACTCAGTAGTTCCCAGTATCTGTACCAGTGAGCAGCTCCAGTTAAACCAGTAAGAACAGAATTATCAGGTAAAAAAGTCAAATGTCGTTACGTCATTTCTCCTGGGACAGCGACGACGGCCACAGAGCCGATGGTGATGATCTGGACGTCAACGATCTGAGGGTGCCATGGCAACGGCCAGTTCATCTACACACACAGATAGAGAGGTGGTTAGTTCCTGGAGACTCTGGTTCTGTCTGTTCCTGGTTCTCAGTCTGCTGGGGGGGTTCACATGGAGGCCCCCCAAGATGTGTTTGTGTTGTTCATGAACGAGTCGTTCAAAAGAACTGAACTGCTGAGCGAACGATGTGAACTGAATCACTCTGAGACCTGATTCGTTCCTTTCTCAGTTCCTGGCATCCCGGTCGGGATTGGAACTGCCGCCTTTGAGTCTTTGGTGAACAACACACAGCCAGCGAGTGAGTGAGTGGGCGGGCGGAGTCTCGTGATTCACTCACAGGGAATGAACGACATGAATCAGTCAGACTGTGAACGAAACGAACGACTTCTGAACGACTCGAGTTAGGCAGAGGAGGGAGGGGTGTAGCATCGTTCCTGAACTGCCGAGCAGCGATTGGTTCACTGAGGCTAAGTCTACGTTCACGCTGCAGGTTATGACGCACAATTCAGATTTTTTGTTAAATCCGATCTTTTTGTGCGGTCGTTCATATTACAACAACGAATGCGTCATCTAATGTGAGGGGACAGGACTTGGCGAATGAACGACATGAGTCACCCAGTGAACAACGCTGTGACTTCAACAGCAGGGGAGGGGAGGGGCTAATGAACGAACTCGCCGCTGTCACTCACTGGTGTACTGCAGCGACAGGACGGGGCTCTGAAACACTGACTGATTCAGTGAACGAATCCTTTGAACGAATCCTTTTAATGAACAGATTCTACAGATTCAGTCAAAAGAACGGTTCGTCCCATCACTACCCCCCGAGGCTCCAGACTTGGTTCTCTGTTAAAGCTCCTCCTTACCTCCCCCGTACTGAACAGAATCGGTTTGGGGTGATGACACTCCTGCGTCTCATTGGACGGCTCTCCCAACAGAGCGTCTCTGATCCCGTCCCAGAACGGGTCGCCCTCCACGGCGCCTAAAAGGAGATGGAGAGAGACGCTCAGGTGTGCAGGGATCCATACCTGTCCCAGCGGAGTGAGGACAGAGGACTCACCCTGAGTGAAGTTCAGGTCTCCTCCTCCGTCTGTGGTTCCTGCTGCGAAACTGTGACCCAGAGCCGGTTTACAGGTCCGGACCTGAACCACACAGAACCTTTAGACTCATCTTATTAAACAATACTAATCAGAGCACGTCGTAGAGAAACCAAAGATTTGAGGACGTAACCTGATCAATGTAATAATAATAATCAGATATTGATGCAAGATCGACAAATATGTCATCTACTCAATTACTGTGTGATAGACTTCGTTTCCATGGATACCGACCGTGTGAGTGGCGTTGATCGGAATAGTGACGTCTGTCATGTTGACCCACTGATGTGCAGAGTGAAGGAAGCCAGTCACCTCTTCTGTTGCACCAGCATACAGCTCCTGCAGGGGGCAGCAACACAAACACAAACATGAAAACATCAATTAATCATCAGAAAATCAGGACAAACTACGGTGGCTGACGAGGACAGAACATCTGCAACGACCTGCAGGGAGGAACGAGCTGCAGGTACGACTTTAAAAACACGACTTTAGAAATGTACTGTAAAAACACACACATATCTACACTGTAAATACACAAATATACGAGTATACAAGTATATATCTACACTGTAAATACACAAATATACGCGTACATCTACACTGTAAATATATTAATATACAAATATACAAGTATATATCTACACTATAAATACACAAATATACGAGTACATCTACACTATAAATACACAAATATACGAGTATACAAGTATATATCTACACTGTAAATACACAAATATACAAGTGCATCTACACTATAAATACACAAATATACGAGTACATCTACACTGTAAATACACTAATATACAAGTATACAAGTATATATCTACACTGTAAATACACAAATATACGAGTATACAAGTATATATCTACACTGTAAATACACAAATATACGAGTATACAAGTATATATCTACACTATAAATACACAAATATACGAGTACATCTACACTGTAAATATATTAATATACAAATATACAAGTATATATCTACACTATAAAAACACAAATATATGAGTATATATCTACACTGTACATGTATTCAGGTGTGAGTCAGGCAGATGTTACCTTGGCCTTCTTGTAGATGTTTTCTCCAATGATCCTGGTGCTGTCAAACATGTCCTCTCCAGGTCCAAACGATGTACACATCCTCGGCTGACACACACACACACACACACACACACACTGACATTTTACCACATGTGGGGACTAGACACTGGACGCAGCATGTAAGGGACCAACATTCTAAGGTGGCTTAAAGACATTATTTTGTGTGTGTGTGTGTGTGTGTGTGTGTGTGTGTGTGTGTGTGTGTGTGTGTGTGTGTGTGTGCGTGCGTGTGTGTGTGTGTGTGTGTGTTTACCCCTCCCACAGGACAGGAGCTGTTCAGGTAATCACAGGGCAGTCCGGTGTTCAAACAGTGAGGTCCTTTGGTGTTCGGACTGACGTCGCCAAGGTTACTGGAGGAAAAACCGGCAACAAATCCACCCTAAAACAAACACACACACACACACACACACACACACATGAATACACGTGCACACAAACACAGTTTACATACATGGTAAACTGACCATGGACCAGCAGTCACTCACCTGTCCAGGTAGCTCTCCGGGGTTCTTGTCCTGTTCCAGCAGGTAGGAGGCGTAGCCCATGTTGTCGCTGCTCACCATCAGGTTGGTGAAGTTCATGCTGACGGCGTGGACCGCAAACCAGCTGAGAGGGGGCGGAGTCAGACTTAGACGCGGGT